>QLPC01001374.1:2281-24488 GCA_003314055.1 Lactifluus hygrophoroides | reverse complement strand
AGGACTTGACACATTGTACACGTTCTTTAAAATGCTGCACGAAGTTCCTACGAGCTGGGAAAGGATAGATTACGTCCGTGATGTGAGATCCATCCCTAGAACGCGCACGCGACTTGCGTGCACACTCGCGTCACTTCTTTCAGGGGCAAGTAGTTAACCTACACAGTGTCAGCAGACGAGAGCACCGTGTGCGCAGTCCGGTGAGAGGCCACTCCGCCTCGAGTTTTTCCTAATGACATAATTTGTGGCCTCTGTGGGACGACACGACCGCCGGGGAGACGGAAGAAAGCGTAGAGAAGTGTGATGTGGCTGCCAATCGTGTGTCCCTTTGTTTCCAAATCCTGACGGGTAAGCATGAAGCCCCGTCGTCCTCGGACAACACCTGACGACATGCGGGAGAAGAAGGGCCGGATTCCCTCCGCTTCTACATAGGTGTGGCGGAGCTACAGGCGAGATGGGTGCTCTCACCCTTCCCCGCTCGTCCCCGTCCCGCTAACTTGGCCGACTTTTTTGGAGCATAAATTAGTAAGCCAACAGACCAGTCCGCTGAACTCAATCAAAGGCATGCGTTGTATTCGAGGCACTCATTTGTATCCAAGCGGTAGAACTGATTCTCCACGCGCTAAGTTCAACCAAATTCGAATTTACAAGAACAGAGCGGCAACATTTGGGAGATCATTTCGAGGGACAACGTTACTCCCCCTCCTATCAGCCATAGTTTTCTTCTAAACACAAACGTGATATCCACCTTGTCCATGGACCAATCTTCTGTGGTCGCAGGGCGACGGTATTCAACACTATTCCCTCCCAGATGACAGACTCCGACAATATTTTCCGGCGTGATGGGAGCGCTTGTTTGGTTCTGACAAGCCCAGATCAGACGGTGGGTGTTTTAGTTCCTTGCTTTGCAGATGGAACGCAAGAAGTGGCAGTGGACGCCCCTTTGCTCCTGTATCTCGTAGTGTTGATACTTTGCGGGTGGTTACGCCTGGAATCTGACTGTGTGGAAAGGGACATCCCTTCCATCTGAGTTAAATAGAGTTACAGCCCTGGGCAGAGTGAGAAATACAGAGTAATCAGAGGGATTTTTCTGGGTTTGGATGGCAAAAGGGTCGAAGGTAGATCTATGCGGTCTCCCAAGAGAACTTGTATCCCTGAAATTTGGAGGAGGGATGTGTCTCGTGGTCCTTAGGGCCATGTAGAGGCGAGAACACCAGTTTCAAATTTCAATGAGCGCTGTGCAGTTCGGAAATTTGTCCATTTGTGTGAATTATTTGACTTTGGTCATCTGTGTTGCACCTCCGGAGGGTGACCAGTCTCTAGCATAGCCGGAAGAAGCCACATTTGTATTCAGTTGGAAAGGTTCCAGTCGGTTGAACGGTTGCAGCGTTTTGGTAGTCCTCAGAGGGGCAAGTGATTAATATCGATTAATGATCACGTGGGGCAGCGACAGCCGCGAAGCAGATGTGCATCCGCTTGACGGTGTAAAGTAAGATGCGAGTAATCCAACGAACTGTGGAAGGAGTTGACGGCTAAAGTGAAAGCCATCACATTGTGAATCCGGCATCAAAGAACTGTCACTAACTATACAGTATGTATGGAAGTGCGGCGACAACTTGAGAGGATCAGGGCCGCGAGGCGCTGTGGCACGCAAGCGGACCGGTTATGTCCCATCCTGTACACCTAACCCTAGTTGCGGCGCATATCCCCGCATGCAAGGCTCAGAGCCCCGAGCAAGGGAACGTGGGCAACAGCGACTCCAGGTTATTTTACTTTTCAAAGTCAACGCCAACGACACTGTTTTCCTTCTTTACCACCGTTGGTTCTTCTGAACCAATTACCCCGCGTACCGGTCCGCTTGAAGAGGAACAGATACCCCTCACACAACTCCGCAACTCAGTACAACAGCCAAGTTTTGACATCCACAAATTTGCCATGAAATTCAGGTACACACGCTCTCACAAACTTCGTTCCAGTAGCTGAGATTTTCTCTTCTTTTCCTCACTTAGTTCCTCTCTCAAGTTCAACGCGGAGGTGGAATGGTGGGACGAATACATTGCGTGCGTGTCTCATTGCTAAAATGAGGCCAGGTGCTTGGCATTTACCGACTTTATATTAACTCATTCTAATAGCTATGACGCCCTCAAGAAATACATTTACCATCTCGAGAAGCAAAAGCATGAAGCTCTTATCCAGTCTCATGACATAGAATCGGCAACAGAACGAACGTCTTTGGTTGACCGCGTGGCACAATTTCAAGACACTGATGTGCTTTTCAAACCCCTCTTAGACGCCGAGCTCCGTAAAATTTCGTCCTTTTATATGCTGCAGGAAAAGCAACTACTCCAAGAGCTCTCAGAACTCGAGGAACTAGTAAAGGAACAAGATGACATCGGTATGCTGGCTGGCCGGCTTTACGGGGACAACCACTGGGACGAAGATGATGATGACGACGACGACGACTGGCAAAGTACGGAACCAAGTCAGGATCCGTCTATGTCAAAGCGCCGAAGGCGAACGTCCGCTTCTGTGGCGCGTGCGATGTCACAGGGAGGTGAGTGAATGCTCATTATCAACACAACATTCCGAGGTGGAGGAGGGGCCAAAGGGACAATCGTCCCGCTTATTTGACCCGTATAGAATGCATTGCAGGCTGGATGGTTTCTTCCGCCACCTGCGACGGCTGGGAGAAAAGTTATTCCCACTAGCACCGCGGACATGAGCACAGGTACAAAATGGCTATACTGGCCACTAACTGCGGGTTTGAGAATATGGGTGTTAGCCTGACCCTCCCCCCCCCTCCCCCAACTTCGTGTACATGTAACATCTTCGCCGTTCCTTTACTGACTAACCGTGTAGCGAGTCACTCTAGAGAGGTAAACTCATCGACTGCCCGCCGCGTCAGCATCTCGTCCACGGAGGAGAACATTGATTTGGAGGCCTCACTCGTGCAACTCCGTGTGCCTCTAGGGCATTCTTTCCCTGCTTCCGTCCCTGAGGGTGAGGAACCTGGGCCTGAATCAAGTGTCAGCAGGAGTGGTACCAGGCGCGGGGAGAGCGTGGGTCGTAGCAGATCGCCGACTGCTAGGGTGCGGGGGCTTGCGAACAAGCTCCGCACCAGTATCGCCTCATTGGGTTCTCCTCATGGTCCGATATCAAGCGGTAGTGAAACGATATGGACTTCGAAAAGGAATTTCGCCACGGATACGCAATTACTATTCAAGCGTCGAATTACGAACTTGTACGTTCAAGTGAGCACACTGCGCTCTTACGTCGAGCTAAATTATTCCGGATTCCGCAAAGTCCTGAAGAAGTAAGTCCTTTCCTACACTGTGGGCCCTATGATTAATTTTAGCCGGTAGATACGATAAAGTAACAGAGAGCTCGGTATGCATAGGTCTGTTACGTGTTGATCGCGTCTGATCAATGGTTCTAGCTTCAATCGCATTACCTTCATGACATCCTTGAGCCCACACCTCCCTTTGACCAGGCATCTCGTACGAGGATTTCGGATGCCCAGTCTGCATTGTTGCATTTGTACGTCAAGTGCGTCACGCAAGGAGACACTGCGGCTGCGCAGCGATTTCTGAAACTTCACCTACGCGAACATATTGCGTGGGAGCGCGACACCGTATGGAGACAGATGATCGGACGCGAACGCCGCGGCGAAGGGGGAATACCGCTAGGCGCACCAGTAGACACCACAGAAGAGAAGACCTTCGAGGTGCAGACACGCGTCGGACGCGTCCGCTTCAGCAGACGCAAAGCTTGGGCCGTCCTTTCCGCGGTTGTCTTCACAGTGCTGCTGAATGTGCAGACAGTAGACGGGGAGGAAGCAAATCGATGCTTTGCCGTGCTTGCGTTTGCCACCCTCTTGTGGGCTACTGAGGTTTGTCAGACTTACTTTACCCTAACCGTACTTTCTAGCGGAACTGATACTCGTTCTGCAGGCGATACCACTCTTCGTAACGTCTACCATGATCCCTGCATTACTTGTATGGCTGCAGGTGATCCGAGATACGGACACAAATGAGCGGTTGACACCTGCAGCAGCAACTCAGTGAGACTATCCTGCCTCGAGGATTGAAGTCACGTACTCACGGACTCACAGTTGGGTCTTCTCAGTGATGTTTTCGCCGACTATCATGCTCCTCATCGGCGGCTTTACAATTGCAGCGGCTCTTTCAAAGACGAATATTGATCGTGTGTTGATCACGCGCGTACTCAGTTTGGCCGGTACACGCCCCAGTGTCGTGCTTCTCGCCGTCATGGGTGTCGCATGTTTTGCCAGCATGTGGATCAGGTGCGTTAATTTACAGCGCCCGTGGCACCAATGACAGGGGGTACTGAGTTCGTCCCTGTTCCTAGTAATGTTGCCGCGCCGACATTGTGCTTCACGCTTGTCCGGGTGTGTCCGAAGTTTCGCCTCAATTTTCCCACGCTTATGGCCCCTGTTTGTCGTTAGCCAATCTTGCGGACTCTTCCGCCAAGGGCGTCATTTGGTCCCTGCCTCGTCGTACGAGCTTCCCCCCCTTATTGTTTCAGTCCTCATCTCCCATGCATTACAGCTTGCGATCGCGCTTGCCGCCAACATCGGAGGGCAGTCGTCTCCAATCTCGTCGCCCCAGAACTTGATTGCTCTGCAGGCGATGGAGCCCCCACTCGACTGGGGTCGCTGGTTCTTGGTCGCGCTTCCCGTCTCAGGGATATCGATTGTGCTAATCTGGCTTCTCCTTCTGGTGTCGTATCGCCCTTCACGCTTGCCCATGGGAGATGGCAGTCTCGAGATTAAGAGCATTCGTCCCACACGTGAGCGCTTCACCATGAAACAGTGGTGGGTAACGTTCGTATGCATCGCTACAATCTCCCTCTGGGTTGTCGAACACGCCATCGAAGATTGGATTGGCGATATGGGTGTCATTGCAATCATTCCCGTCGTCGCATTCTTTGGAACGGGTGTACTGAAGAAGGTGAGGAGGCACTTCCCTTCTTTAATCATGTGTCAATCCATACGGACGTCTTTCTTTCTCGCAGGACGACTTTGAGCAATTTTTGTGGTCAGTCGTTTTCCTTGCTATGGGTGGTATAGCACTAGGCAAGGGCGTTACGTCGAGTGGGTTACTGGACAAGATGGACGTTCTCATTCGTGGGCTTGTGAACGGTCGTTCTGAAATCGGTGTAGTAGTCGTGCTCACTGCTGTCGTATTGGTAAGCGGTTGTACGTGCAGCTGTATCGCCTGCTCTCGTTGATGTGTCACGGGTGTAGGTCGTCTCTACCTTCATCAGCCACACTATAGCAAGTGTTCTTCTTGTTCCGATAGCCAAGGCAGTTGGGGACAACCTGCCAGGCAATCAGGCCAATCTCCTTATTTTTATCACTGGGCTTGTCTGCTCTACTGGTATGGGCATGCCAGTTTCAGGATTCCCGAACCAGACTGCGTACGTCCTTTTACTTTGCGCCGCTTACAAGAAATTCATGGTATTTGTCCAATAGAGCAACCCAAGAAGACGAAATGGGACAATTATATTTGACCAACGTCGATTTCCTGAAGAATGGCGTACCGGCTAGTGTTATCGCTGCCCTTGTGGGTTATCGATCCTCCTCCTTTGTACCTATAGCAACTCATTGTGTTGTACTCAGGTGGTTTCATCGCTTGGGTACGCGTTGATGAAACTTATCGGGTACGCCTTCTTCCCTTCCTAATAGTCCGCCTTGCTGCCAGCAGTAGCTCACGTCATTCTCAGGGTGAATTGACCGACGAATGACCGAATATTCCGGATTGTGTGAAATCTACACTCGAACTTCCTGAGACATTCGGACTCGGGACTTTTGGCGCGAATTTTCTCAGCCTCTTTAATCTATCTAAACGCGATGTGCTCAAGGTGACAATCGAAAGGAGGGCCGAATCTCTCATAATCCCTAGATGGCACGCACTTTCAATAGAGTTTTTCTCATGCAGCAAACTTTTCTTTCCCCTTTTCTTCAGAGAGCCCTGTATGGAACGCACTTTTTAACATTACATCCGCATCTTACCCTACTTCGCCCATCATTGGTATTGTGTATTTTCACACGAAATTAGAAGTCCCTCTGATTTTCGCCCTAGATCTCTCTATGTCTCAAAAATTAAGTCCCTCAATTGATACACATGCGACTGAATTTGATACCACAGTAGCATATTATAACTTATCGTATATCATGGGGCATGACACAGTTACGATCATCAAGGGGCAGCTGAACAGAAGGGGGCTGGGCTCAGAGACTGCAATTGTGGCTGATTACGGATGGTCCGCGGATGTCCGTATCAACTTGCTGTCCTTCTCCGGATCTCTTGGCTTGCGCCACAGAACATATGAAATGCTTCTTTTCCGGAGCACCGTGATGAGGGCAGGTGCACGATATTCCAACCCAAGAACAAGGGTCCAGAGAGCAATGACTCACTGAAACATGTTCCAAACAAAATTTCGGGATATTCATTCACCCGACCGGAGAAGGGGGATGGTGTGCTTGTGTTCCACACTACAGGCACGCTCAAGGGGAGTAAAAAAATAAATAAACTCTGAACGCAAAACTTGAACATTCCTCCTTGGTGTCTATCAGATCTTTCGAGAAATTTGATACCCGCATACACCCGAAGGCGAACAACAAAAAAAAACTTGCAAGATGATCCCGTCACTCTCATGTGATCATTGAACCGAGAATAGAGTTGTTTGCACACTGTGCGAGCAAGTTCCCCGGTTCCTGAAAAGTGCCGCTTACGTTACCGATGGCAACCTCCGGGAATGACCCGAAATCCTGGCCAGTGGTCTCAGCTCCTCGTCCCCACCGCTATAGTCAGTCGTCGGAGTTTGTGGCCAGCACAGTCAGACCGTGCTAGCAACAAACTGGACTGCGGAGGCGCGTGGAATGCAATTATGGCATAACAAGCGGTTGATTGACTAGTTACTGTGCAATATATCTCATTTAGTGACCACGCCCGACATCGGCTTAGTCCGTGGTTCGAATTACTACCATGTAAGTGAATGTCACTCGGCATCAGTGAGGCACCAGTGTAGAAAGTACAGTAGGGATCTCGGGACTCATTCATTAAGCCCATTTTTGACCAGACCCCTTGTTTTTGAACTTTGAAAGAGTTTCAGCATGATGAGTTGAGAGTTGTACAAGATTCAGGGCGCGGCTTTTACCATGATTGATATTCATCAAGCTGGACCACGTATTCGAGTGCATTTATGGCAACTTAAAATAGTGGGAAACGTGAGGTGAGGGAGAGACTATACAGAAAGCGCAATCGTCAATCCATAACGCAACCCATCAATCGCGCAATTCGTTCAGGCAATAGTGGACAACCTCGGAAGAGTCGCGGTCCATCTCAAGGATGCGCATCTAGCCACTCGGAGATGCGCTCGGCGAGCTCAGCCTTCTTCCCTGAAGGGGCTAAACTTTTACTGTTGAGGAACTCCTGGGTGGCAAGCACTTTAATCGTAATCGGGAGTGGAAAGAGGGGAGGGCACACCTTCATCTGATCAACGCGCAACTGGTATCAAGTGGGCATGCCATCAATTCATGCAAGCACTAAGGTTTGGCGCAATACACGCACCTGCATCAAGCTACCACTTTCGTAACGACTGCGAACCTCCGCCTCCGACAGGTTGACGTCCTACGTATTATTACCTCCCATCAGCTTCCGTACCCCACTACGCCAAAAAAAAAATATTGCCGTGCGGACTTACCGGCTTGCGTTTCGAACTGGCACTTCCCACGATATGAGCACTTTTGTCGTTCCGTAAAAGTCTCGTCCATTCTTTGATCAACGGGCCTGCTTTCTTGTGGATCGTCTCGTTTTTCGGCAGAGTGGGGTCTTCGAACGAAGCTGCATGGAATTCCTCGCGGAATGCAGTCGCTTCGAGTTGCGCATAGTGGAAGCCCAATGCTGTCACCATCACACCCGTCAGGCGGCGCCCGACAAGCGCGGGAAGGACCTACCGGGATTAGGGTAGGAATCAGGCGGGTATGTACTATTCCTGAGAGCGAGTTTGGAAACGAACAATTTCGCAGCGTTAACAAGCTCTTTGCTTGCTATGAGTCCGTGCTATGCTCAACCAAGAGATAAGCTGATGGGTAAAGAAAGGTGGACCCACCTCGAAAACCCTCTTCGATGGGGGCAGCGCGTATGTCATCCGCAAAAGGTAGCGGGATCAGATGAAAACCACTGGGTTCGGCCCATCCCTCGCTCTCGCTCTCATCCTCACCGCCAGCCTGCTGTGGTAGTAACGCGCAGAAACTCGGGGAGGCATTCCTCCGCGTCAGCACGCGCACGAGCCCCATTTTACCCTTCTTTACCATTGAGGAGAGTAGCGCTGTGAAGGTGCGCCGGCTGCCGGCATACATACCCTCGTCCGGATAGATGAAGAGTGAGTGTCGAACATTGTCCTCAAAGGCAAGCTCAGAAAGGTCTTTGAAACCCAGAAGCTTGATGCCGGGTTCAAGATCGAGTGTACGCAAAGAACGCACTTCGTCGGCCGTGTAGAAGACCTAAAAGAATGGGGCAAAACATTAGAAAATGTAAAGAGGCGCCGGCCGCGGATGTACATACACGTCGACCAGCACCCACTGAGCGTGTTCCGAAGCCATGCTCTTGGGTATCATCACCCTCAGCTGTCGCACCCAATGTCATGCCGAAAAGTACATCGTTCCTGTCGACCTCCGCTTCTCGTTCCTGGACAGCCATGGCCAAGTCAAGAGTGACAAGGTGCAGCATACAAGTGTCCACGCACCTCGTCCACACGTGTCGTATGGCTTTCTACAACCTCCATTTTGTCCCCTAGATCTACGAAGTACTTGTAAGCGCCTTTTTTCTGCTCGGTGATGAGCCCATAGCCCTTGATGCCAATGGTGAGTCCCGACGCAAGCTCAAACGGGACGCTGAAGAGGGCTCGTTTAGAGGCCTCGTGGAACCTCATTTGTTCTAACAGATCGTCAATACGGGAAATGGAGAGTGCGGGAGGGAGCAGGTCCAAGTCCTCGTCGGACGAGGTAGTCGAGACCAAGACGCTCTGTACTGGAAGGTTCAGGACGAGTTTGTGATGATAAAAAAGATATAAACGCGTACAGCCCAAAATTTATGTTGGTTGAATGGTTTTCTGTCAGTGGTGATGAAAAATGGCTCGACTATCACACCAGTCTGCAACAAATCCTGGTGCAACAATATTCAACCAGGTACAGCTAGGAGCTTAGACATAGAGCGAAATCTTTCACATACAGCAAGTGTGGTTCGCGCGGAGGTTACAAGTCGCGGATTGTGCGAGCTTGCGAGGGGGTCGTCGTTGTCCGTTATAAGAAAAACACGCTTTGTTGCTGATTTTGGTGCTCTGTCATGTGTGCTAATTAACATGTGTACTGAGAGAAAGCTAGTATTGGTCACACCCGTCGCGTAGAACCCAGTTGCAGCTCGTGAACAAGTCTCCAACGGGGATATGGTTGTTCGTTGATGGATAATCCTCGCTGAGGAGACCTGGGTTGTCGCGTGCCTCTAAAATCGGAGATTGAGATAATATCATGAATACCATGAATGAATAAGAGTATCTGCGGACCATCAATGAGTTGGGTGAGGTCTAAAATCCTAGGCGCGTTGATGGTAGACATCGTTTGGTAGATATACGTTCCTTTCTTGATCTCTGAACCGGGCCCACTTTCATTCCTACGCGTCTATGGGGGCGGTATCATCACCAAGCACGGATGAAATGAGAGAGAAGACGCACTGTATTGTAGAACATGATGCCAACAGAATCATAAGGACCTACCACGACCTTTCTTTTCTGTATCTGGACTGCAGCATAAAGAGCAGTGAGGACATGCGATGTCTTTGCGCTTTCATGACTTAGGTCGTCGTGCAAGGCCAACATGGACTGAGAACAATCTATCGCGAACAGGATGACATCATGGTTTCTCTCAAAATACTAGATAAAAGTCAAGTATGAGGTTGCCACCGCACAGAGGGATACACACTGAAGGGTCTTGCAGCTCCTCCTCTTCCTCTTGGTCGAGCTTGTTCCAATCATCGTAGGGAGCCATCACCGTGACGGGCAGGATGCGCGGAGGTTTGAAGTGAAGAACCCCTCCAAGAGGTCGTCATGTGATCGCCCCTCTTTTCAATCCACAACAGCCATGAACTACACTCGTGCCAATGGCCTCGCCTATGCACTCAGGCGTGCTGCGTTTTCTCATAGAACTTGTACGTCTATTTACTGCTTGTCTCTTCCCCTCAGAGATCTCAACTCAGTATAAATCAGTCCCTAATGCCCCTGTCACCCTTCGTTCCGCCACTCTCAAGCGGTATGATAACCCGGATATCGAATTTGAACCTTCCTTCTCACCACCAATTAGATCTATCCAGACACAATCCCTCAAACCCGAAGAGGCTTCAGTCATCTTGAACACTCAGCGTCTCGCACGCCCCTCCAGCCCACACTTTACCATCTACCAACCGCAGCTTACCTGGATAGCATCGATCGCTAACCGTGTCACTGGTGCTGGCCTATCAGTCTGTACGTCTTGTCCCCTCCTCTCTGCGTCACCACTCAAATCCTAATCGCGTTCAGTGCTCTACGGTTTCTCCCTTGCCTATCTCTTTGCTCCTTCTACTTTTAGCAGTGCAAATATAATCGAGTTTGCTACTGGCATGCCGGATTGGGTCAAGGTTATCGAGAAGACTGTCCTTGCCGCCCCGTTCGCATTCCACTCCTTGAATGGTTTGCGTCATCTCGCTTGGGATACCGGAAAATGTTGGTTCCTTCTCGATACGATTGACTGTGACGAGATGAATCTGACATCGTGAATTTAGTCCTCTCGCTCAAGGGCGCATATCGCACCGGCTACGCTGTCCTCGGTGCCTCTGCTATCACTACGGTGGCACTTGTGCTACTGTGAGGGTTTACTCACCACCCGCTTGGGTCGCCCTAGAATAAATTGATACAGAAGAATGAAATAACGACAGGTTGTGTGTGCCCTTTACCATAGCAGCGTCTTACTAGGGTTATCTTTACAAACCCTAATATTTCTTCGAGCGTTATTTTCTTGATTACAACGCCCCTCATCGGTCGCTTTGAGGCTGCCATCAGCGGAGAGGATGTATTTTCCACTAAAGTGCCTTTGAAGTTCGACAATGCCCCCTGACTGCAGTGATTTTAACTGGGGAAATTAAACGGGAAATGCTCAGACATCCTAGTGAGAGAATGTAATCTTGCATTTCAATCCGAGGGATTCGCGAGAGTGCGCCACCAACTCAGCGCTAACAACCCAGTAGTGATTCGTAAGATATGAGACGGGAAAGGAACGACAACTTGTGGTCCCCTGCGGGGGCTTTAGTTCCATAGCGGCACCCTTAGCACCGAGATAGTACAGTGTATCATTGAGGCTCCCTGCGGCCCAAGCGCGCGTTCTGCCATACGTACCGTACGTACTTTTGTAGTACGTTAAAGAGGTGTTCATTCACTGTCGAGTGAGTAAGCGAGACTCGCACATCGCAATCTTCTCAAGCCGCACAGCAAGTGCCGGGCACATATCAGAAAATTCGCATCGGGGGACAGGCAATTTACCACATCAACCATCCATGTTAGGAATACACACGATAAAAATTCGCAATCAACAAGAACGACCTAGAATCAAGCAGAAGCAATTAGTTCGTTGAGTTCACCATTATCGGCCATCTCTTGGACGATGTCGAGTCCTCCAACAAGTTCGCCTTTGACAATCAGTTGTGGGAACGTAGGCCAGTCGTTAAGCTTCTTCAGTCCTGAGACGAACATCTTTGGTTCATGTGACCGCAAGAATTCGATGGGAAGAACTCTCACCTTGCCTGACCGACTCATCGGTGAGAATGTCAAAGTGAGAAAACTCGATACTTTTCTCGCGTAGTAGACCGCAGATTTTACGTGAGAAACCGCAACGCGGGACGTCTGGCGAGCCTTTCATAAAGAGGACTACTTTCGACTGGTTCATGAGTCCGCGCAGACGAATTTCGAGCTCTTCTGGGGTCTCTGGCTTCCCTCCAGCCGGAGCAGGTGCAGGCGACTTGTCGGTATGCGAAAGTGGAAGTGTGGAACCCGATGGGTTCACATGTTTTGCAATAGCCTCGGTGAGTGCTTTGGCATCTGCGCCTGTGATGCGCGCGAGTAAAGTGTGACCCTGTATCAGTTAGAAGGCCTGAGTGGTGGGGTTGCTGGAAAAGGAAAGGAACATGCAGCGAACTTTGAGAACGAGGAAAGACGGAACACTCTCGATCTGAAACGATTCAGAGATTTCGCTTTGTTCCTCTGCTTCTATCAGAAGGGAGAGCGATGCTGGGTACTTTCTCGAGAGCTCCATGACGACCTCGGTCATTTGTTTGCATGGTTCTGCCCATGGAGCCCAGAAATAGAGGAGAGAAACGCGATCGAGGTCTGCTGAAAGAAGTTCTTTGAAATGGTCCGAGGAGTTGACGTCGTGGACATTTGAGGGTGTAGTCATACCAAAATGCGCTGCGGGAGTGAGGGAGGCGGGAAGGGATGGCTGAAGCTGACAAAGTCTGCCTTATCGATTATCTTATCACCACCACCGGCTCATGCGATTTCGCGCTACCGTCCAGAATGTACTCACCTTTTATCGTGTGTTATCCCATTCATTTTCAAAAAATATTGCGGCAACGTTTGCCCTAGGTTTGGTTCAAACGATAGAAAAATTGCAAAAGAAATGTATTGTCAAGTTCAGCGAGGCCGCCATGCACATCATCTGCAACCATGAGGAGGGAGGCCTCCAAGTCTGGTCGTGCGTCTTTTATTTTTTATTTTTCCTATTCTGAACACTTTATTCTTCTTGACTGGCGACTAGTAAGATCCGCGTGGATGCACTCTTTACTGATTATCGCATTCTCTCCCACTCCAACAACGAGATTACACTTAATTTGCCCACCGAGGCCCTATCTACCGCACTGCGTTCCGCATCTGCAGAGCACACAGGCGCGAACGAAGTTGTTATGAAGCTCGCGAAGAAGAACAACGTCCCCGTTTTGAGCTTTGAGATATTTGGCACGACGCACATGGGACGCAGAGTCAAGGTGGCGCATGATGTACGTATCGAAGTGGTGAAACCCGCCGATACTGCCCTGCTCACCGAACCACGATGCCCGGAGCCCGACGTGCGTCGCTTTTAAACTCTCAAGGGAAAAATATATACGCTGTTCTAGGTCCAAATTATGCTTCCACCGCTCAACAAGATCCGCGCCGTAGTCGAGCGAATGCGTTGCCTCTCGGACGTGATAGCGGTGCGAGCCAACTCGTCTGGTTGCCTGCAACTTTCCGCAAGTACCGAAGCCGTCAAAGCGGACATCACCTGGAACAGTTGCTCCCACCCTCGGATGAGTATGTATTTTTTTCTCGCTCGACTCTCACGCCCCGTCAACTTTTTTTTTGAACGTCATAGCTGCAGATGGTGCATCCCAAGCCAACACGCTTGCAGACGAAGATGTGGACATGGAACGAGACCGGCCCGATCCGAAACAGCTCTTCAGTGTCCTTGTAAGCACCCGGAGCCTCTTGAAGTTCTTGAACGCACACGCTGTATCCAAAACGACCATCGCGTGTAAGAGGGGATCTTTAGCTCCCTCCGTCCTCTTTACCAATCGCGCTCTTTTAGGTGTATGTCAAGGTCACTGCCTAATTCTATTCGTGTACATCGGGGATTCCGCCGACGTAGGTGGAGTCCTCACATTTTACGTCCCTTCTATGCTCGATGAATGAATTCCCGGATGAGATATGACTTTATGTGGAGGTGTTGAGGGTATTCAGATGATCTCCGAGAGGCCAGTTAATGGGAAAATAGCATCTGCAAGACAATCAAACACCCCCGTTACATTATTATCATACTGACAGATCCGTTGCTGACAGTCTGAGACCCTATTTCTGTCCAGCACAATAATATCCGCCGCTCTGGTACCCTTGGATTCGCAGAGGATGTCGCCTCGTGCAAAAAAGGGAACCCAAAAAGAGTGGTATGGTTTGAAGGATTAGCAAGCGTTTCTGTGGCATGGATACGGCCCTTTTATGAAGCATATAACCACGATCCCCTCTAAGATTAGCCGCCTAAGGGATGGCTCATGAATTGACGGGTCCCGAAGCTACCACCACCGACTGAAAAGTTCTTGTCCTGGAGGGGCCTTTCACACTTTTCGCTGAGGTACTCAATCTAGGATTATGCATATCGCAAAATACGAAATAATGTGTTCAGGACCCGCGGTTCTTATTCACGCTAGATCACATGGGTCGGCGTCGTCGAATGACGAAAACTCACGCTTTCCAGATGAACTGTTCAAGAGGGTGCAGAAGTCTGTCGGACGGCTTCTTGCTCACTGCTGGGTACACTGAGTGTTGAGCAACTGCATTCCTAGAACGACGGGGGTACACGACATCCGGGAAATCTTGCATCAACTCCTCGCCCTGTCTGGGCCTTCTGTCGCGAGACAGTTATACACACCATCTACTATTCTGGTTTCTACTTCGCCCATCGGAACCGACGGCACACTTCGGAAACGTCGCAACAGGAAAACCTGGGGGTAAGTTTCGATGCCGCTCTTCAAATCTGGAGGAACGTGTTATTTCACGACCCGTGGGCGGTGAGTATTGGTGTTAGGGTTTACTATGCCGCAGCAGAACTTGATGACGCACTGGCAAGGCGCATTCACCCGTGCTCGGCGAAATGATGAACACCTCATCATATTCGTGGACTACACATACAGGCTCTTACCTCAAGATGACGGACTATGTCCTTCGAAAATTCGCCATGGCGCATATAGTGAAAGATCACTGACGAGGCTGCGTTTGGTTGGTGGTTTACACCAGACCAGAACGGAAGATATAGGAAACATCATAGGACATGAGATTCCAACTTCAAGGACATCCCCTACTCGACAGACCAGATGTAGCTCAACTATGGACTCTGAACGCGTGACGCACACAAAATTTTCGTATTTCCACCATCATTTCGGCTCAAGCACATTCAAGGATGGATTGTGGCACAAGCCAAAAGATATAACGGCGAATGAAAAATTCTTGCTGTGGACTTATGTGAACAAGGAAATAGACCAGTTGAACAGTTTTTAGTGAATCAAGCTGAGGGTCTGACTCGGATTGTGACATGACTTTACTTTACTACTGTATATGAGAGTGCATCAGGTCCCGTACCTCTCTGCATGGCACTTCACTCTTGACGGGTAACGATGTATCATGCATGCAGAAGAAAACGCCCTGATTATGGGCGACATTTTTCCTCCGACCACAACTACGCTGATTTGTTGATTACATCATACATGGTTCAACTACAACCTAGTCGTCCTTCTTTGCTGCGTCCCTCGCGGTCGGCAGTGCCGTAAACCCACTCAACGGCGAATGCGGTGTGGGTGGGAAAGGGCTGTATGGAGGCGTGCCAAGCCCGGGAACAGGAGAGGCAGATGTAGCTGCCATCATTGGGGTGCGTGAGGCGGATGGGGGTACTGGGCCGAAGAGATTAGGTGAGAGCCCGAGTCCTGAAGCGGAACCTGGAACCGAAGAGCCTGCAGTGGGAGGCATGCGACCTGAGAGGGGCGACGGCGCAACGGGTGAATAAGGGGAATACGGCAGCATTGGGGAAGCCGCAGATGGTGAACCAGCGTAACTGGAACCACTGTAGGTTGCAGTGTACGGCGAATAGCCGCCGCCACCGCCGTCAGTCCAGGAGGTGGGGTGCTGCGAGGCATGACCCGGGCGCGGGCGGAGGGCTGTGCCGGTCCATTTACTTCGTAAATTTCGAACAGAATCGGGCGTTGGCGCGATACTATCATTGTCTGGCCCTACGACAACGGTAATCATGCGATCCGTCGCGCGGAGAGCCCAGGATGCGCAGACGAATACGCCGCCTACAACACCAACACACCTGTTGGATGTGTATGGGGATCGACGTGCTGAAAGGGAAATCCATAGAAACGCACCGAATGAAGAATTGTCCAAGTGTAGTCGTGCGTTGTATGATGGAGAGGCGGACAGGCTCAATCTCGAACTTGAAGAAGATACCCGGAACACCCGTGTGGTGACCAACTTTCCGTTCGTAGTGTGTGACACTGTACTGGTTCGTATGTAGAGGTTCAGAGCGTGGGGCGATGTAGGTTGTTGGGACGACTCGTAAAAAGTAATGATATGCAATAAAATCTGCAACTGTCAGCAGAGTAAAGTTCGAAAAGGAAATGACGAACTATCATGGGCAATTTCGAAGGAATTGTCAAGAGGTTGGGTAATCTCTGGGAAATGTTTGCCGAAAGAAAATTCGGTGATGACATGTGAGAGGTTCATGACTGCAAGGAGAGTCAGTGACGGAATAACTAGATGGTGGGGAGCGCTACGAAACATACGGTTGTGGTCTACATGAACACTACTACTATACCCATGGCCGAGAGTAGTAATGTGCAGGTTTGCTAGTTGGGGGACAAACCAGTATGGGTGACGGGTGTCAATAAGGGTGGCAGAAGAATGTACCAGTAACTCTCTTGACGGTGAGGGAGCCATATATGCGGCATGAACTGCCGTCTGGTATATAATTATAGGTGGGTTTGTATAAATCTTGTGATCGACGGAAGAGGCCCGAGAAGAAACCGCGAGACTTGCGGGATTCTGCAATGGCCTGCCGCGCAGTGAGAGCCTCTGCATGTTCTCTATGATAGAGTGGATAAGAGTGTTTCCCCGGGGCTTTGGCACGTAGCTCACTTGAGTGTGGTAGCTTGTCCAATGTCAAATAGGGTCTGTAAGGGCTTCAGTAAGGGCCCAAGAAGGATAAGAATAACACTGACGCCATCCCTGTGGAATCCCTTGCTAAGGTACAATCTATCCCCAACAGCGTCGCGCAAGTCAACAGTCAAGTCTAAGGCATGGTGGTCAATGCTGTTGCCAGAAAACGAAGTAAAGAGACGGTTTTCGCACATTTACAGGGCATATTAACTATCAAATCGACATTGACGTCTAAATAGCTGGCGGGAGTATAGTCAACGCCAAACTCATAATCTGGCCATCCCCAGACAAATTCCCCAATATCATTTGCGACCAGGAGAAAGGCGACGACGGAAATAAAGATTGTGAGGATACCACGCTCGCTCGAGCGGGTGCGATAAGTCGACGGGAGTTTAGGGAAAGCATCAAAAGTCTTGAGGGGGGCGGGTGCAATAGCATCGATCTTGTCGAGGAGGGAGAGCTCTTGCTCAGAGTTCATTGCTTGCCGTGTGCCGTGGTTGCAGAGAGATGACGATGTGGCAGGACCCCGTGTGACCAGCCAGTACAAGTAAGAGACCTTTTGACACCCCGTCTCGTCTCTGCGGTCATGGGCAAACTGAACATTGCTCATCACAAATCGTATCATCCTTATCGACTCGATAATATCGAGCGCGTTCGTCGCGATGAAGCCGAAGCAAGTCGCAAAAAGACTGAAGATACAGATCGTGCTCTCGTTGCAGTATATCTCCCCCGTCATTCTCTCTACTCGCATATGAATGCTACATATCCACCAGGACGCTGAGTCTCGCCTCAGCGTGCTCCGTACACGCGCCGGCATTCCTCCGTCGCACACTCCACCACGCGACAACGATGACGACAGAATATCACCCACTCCTTCTGCGTCGACCATTGGTCTAAGCAATGGTCACATCAATCTTTTTGCAGATCTCGAAGAACACGCCGCCGCCCTCGCAGCCCGTGCGTCGAAATCCAAGCCTGCAATGACCGATTCGGACCATGGCATGCCCCTTGCACCTACAAAGCAGGACCTCCACCCTTGGTACTCGACTTCCCCTGGCGATGGCAAGGATAACAAAATGACCGAGGCGAGAAGGTGAGCTCCACTGGCACCTCCTGGAACGTTTCCCTCTCACAAGTACATACCACCAGACAACGGGACTTGGCCCGCCAGGTCAAAGCCGATCCGCTAGCCTCCATCCCATCCCACCTAAAGGGCTCTTCGCACAGGACCTCCTCCCCACAATTGCACCTACACTCCCAAGCGCAATCACCACCACCGTCTTCAGCCTCGCGTGAAGGTCGACTGGTGCGTGAGTCGGCCGAGCGAGAGCGTGCTCTGGCACTCATACGTCGCAGACAACGTGAACGTGAACGTGCGGAGAGCACCAGTGCAACGCCAAGTACGATCCATGGTGGCACCGATGGACCTGTCTATACGGATCTATTCAATCGACGTGAGGTGGAGGATGCCCATCGTGAGCGCGACCGCAGGTGGCGCCAACGCCGATGGGAGGACGGCGACGGTGGTAGTCAGCGACGGCGCTAAGCTGTCGGATTCGTACCGCGTCCTTTGATGCATTAATATGTCCAGTACACTACTGTAATGTTTTCTTCGCTTTACAGCCGCAAGGGCCTCGTAACCCTTCGGGTGCATTCGACCTTCTCACAGATCAGTCCTCAGGGGGGCAAGGAGGAACGCACCGACACTCTGATCGAACGACTAGCGCGTCCGAGTTGGGCAGAGGAAGTGCTATTACCATAACTCGGGCTTGGCCACCAGGCGCTCGGTATGATGGAACCTGCGCACTTCCAAACGTGAACGGGCTTCCTGCCGCCACCGCCGCCGGCGCCGGCGCCGTCCCTGCGAACTCTCTGCAAAGGATAAATGGACGTGGGAGCTGTGCTTGATAGCGGCTTGGGCCTGGATAATCTGTTGATGAGCGACTCGACGGATGGAGTAGCAGTGGGCGGTGAGGAATGAAAAAGAGAGATGCTTCAAGAAAGTTAAGCCCGGCGTTGTATACGTCGATGAGCACATTCTCCGACTTTTTCTCGAGGAGTGGATCTGGCGTATCGAGCGTGAGCGGGGGTCTTGGAACGATGGGCATCTCGGATATCTGGCACAAATTCAAAGTCCAACCAGCACGGCGAGGAAGGGGTGAATATTGGTGAACATGAATCCTTCAAGTTATTCTTCTGGGGTTTTCACACGAATGGGTTTAGCCTCTGGTACTAGTAGGCATTCGACGACCGTCTTCACGGTGTAGTATTACGATACCCACATGCGAGAGCATTCTCCACGAAGGAAAGAGACAATTTAACGTGGGAATGCAAGAGCGACAGAAACTACTACGGTAACAAATGAGGGTGCTTCTTGCACAGGAAAGATATGGCGCACATATATAGGAAAAAAGGGATAAGGCGAGTAGATAGAAGAGGTGTCCGTGATGTAGCGTACAATATGATCATTAGATATGCATCACATCGTCAATACCACAGATGGCGCGGTCGTAGAACGCTTTACATACCACACCATCATTGGTAGGTTGGAGGCGGTGACAACGTACGCAGCTCCATGGGTTCTGATCCGGTCACTAGCTCATGATATTGCTGCGGCGCCACCTCTGCTCCTATGGCATTCGGGGCTGGGCTTACCGCGAAGTGGTCAGGCTGGTATGTCGCATACTGAGCCGTCGCACTTGACAACGGTCCAGATGGCTGCATGCGATGCGAATGGGGCGACTGTGGTGATGAAGCATTCGGCGGCGTAAGCATGGGTATGGGGGCGACATCCGGCGGCTGGGTTGTGGTGGGTGTAGGTGTGTTAGACCAGTTGTCATCCCACGCTCTGGACGATGTAGCAGCAGCAGCGTCGGCAGGTGAGGCATAAAGTGCGGATGGTCTAAACGATGGAGGGCGCGGGCGTGGTGCATGGAGACGAGGATCAGGCGCATAGCCAACTGCACGACCCATCTCATCCCATTGTTGGTGTACTGTGTCTTCAAAACCAGAGTCCCGCTCTAGGTCGTACGGTTGAAGCGGAATATCTGTTTCGGATGGGTTCGGATTGAATGTCGAGACGGTTGACTCATTGTTGTGATAGTATGGTCTAGTGAGTTCCATTTTCATTTGCCTAGACAGGTCATTTTTCAGAACGAATGACATAGGGGAGGAATGAACATACCTAGCCTTACGACGCTCATATATGACGGCGGGCTTGGCCTCGTTCAGTTTCCGGTAGATATACCACATAGCTACAATGGTGACGATCGTCGTTACTACGATCAACGAGTAGCTGGCAAAACGCGAAGGGACTGTCCCCTCTGGGATATAAAATTAAGAGGCTGAGGTAGTTCCCATAGAGAGGAATACACGTACGCTTTCCTGCTCCTTCGATCATTACGCCGATATATACTGTTGCGAATTGTTTGGGCAAAGACAAGAACGCGGCTAAGGAAAATATCCAGACACTCATGCCACACGTAGAGAATACGGCGGTGGTAACTGATCAATGAAAATGTGAGTAGTCTGTGAACGGGAAAAAGGACATACAGTGGCCTGGGATGGCACTGAAACGTGCGATAAGTGCTATTCTGAAACCGCCTTCGCGGACGACACGCGCGAGACAGCCATATTGGATATTTGTCTTCTCAAGCTTTTCCCCACGGGCGCGACAACAGTACTTGAAGGCGCTTCACATGTACTCATGAGACATTTCTCGTCATTCCAATTATACAAAGGTGTTACGCACTAGAAATTGCCCAACTCGCCAAGAAAGGTGCCAGCGGCAACGATCGCGAAACCTATCCAGAGGCCCCAAACGACGCCACATAAAATGGCGATAATTTCATGACCAAAAAGCTAAGGGAGTTGATCATCAACGGGTAGCCAACTGGAGCAAGTCAGTGGGTATGACAAACCGGAGGGAAAGATAGAATGAAGAGGATGGCTATCGGAATTGACCAACCACCCGGAAGGCTTGTGAGAGAAAGAGGTCAAGATTAGCGGGAGCAATGTAGAGGTCACGATGAATGGGGGTGATGCCGGTAGGCATGTACGCAGGTCTTTAGCCGCTCATCATGTCCTAGTAGGCCGATAAGAAATGATAAGAAGTGACTATGGCTTACCGTTTGATCCAATTTGCTGCCGGCGTGAGCTTCTCAACAATTTGGTGATGATAAATGGTGATAAGTGCGGTTATCACGGTGAGGATTACAGCAATAACATAGTACCCTAACGGATGGACATTAGCCAAGAGCTGTATAAGCAATGGGGATTCACGCACATAACCACTCTCTCCGCAACCAGAATCGCCAATTGCGCATTGTCTTCCAATCGAACAAACTCTGACGGCTGAGCTCTGCGGTCTCACTAGGAGTGGGGCTAGGCGTGCGCAGTATACGGCCAGGGAGGAATTCGTGTTTGCCATGGATGGTTGATGAGGAGTCTGTAGGGAAAGATGTGGAGACGCTCTGAGGGTACATCTCAGGATTGGTGCCAGGCGGTGGGTTGCCATATTCCGGATATGGTGAAGACATGGCTGAGGATGAATGACGGCGGAAGTATTTTGAATTTGAAGGAAAAGAGAGAGAGGTGTAAAAGCACGGCCGCGTGATTGTGAGGGGTTAAGTTAAGTATGGCCTCGGGCGGGACGGAGACCGGAGATGGAGATACACAACAGACAACGCAGGCACTGCTCGTTGTCAAACAGGCTCAATTTTCCTTAAATGGTCACAGGCACCACTGCGGATCCACTGCAATCCCAGACGTTCACGCTCCGACAGCGGTCTTTAAAAAGTCTCCAAGGCCAAGGTCGAGGCCCCATGAGGTAGCCGTCGTCATGGCCAACCCCTTATGTAAGCAGAAAGTCGTCCACATCAAAGGACTTCATAACTCAGTCACTCATGGTGCAGAACACCTAGTCACCTTTTGTACAGTGGCTGCTTTATGACACATTAAGGCATTATAATGCATTGAATAATTTCAGGGGGTCATTTCCATGAACACATGATAAAAATAGCAATTTTATGACATTTAATAAGCATTATAAGGTGCATTAACTTGCATTAAGTCTGTCTGGAGTGCATCAAAATACATTTCAACACAATTTCAAGGTACATTACAAAGCAAGCAAGACCATTATAAACTGGTAACTGGTAACATTAAAATGCCCTAAATTTTTTTCTGACATACTGTACAGTCACATCACATAAGTATTTGCACAATGTGTGTTACAGCTCACATGGGCTGTTGGCTGGAGTAGCCTGGTCTGAATCATATGTCAATGCCTTCTTGAGACTTCAAGGAAGGCACTGATGTACAGTCAACTCCCTCCTAACCCATACCCCTGATAACCCATACTCCTCCATACCCCATAGGATTTTCAATCTACCAACTCAGTTTGCAGGGATTTCTGGCCTAAAAC
>QLPC01001371.1:0-10277 GCA_003314055.1 Lactifluus hygrophoroides | reverse complement strand
GAATATGCTAGTGACGTGGTGACTGCCTTGCCGTACGAAAACACCTCATTGGAAGTACGAGACCCATGCTTCGGGCCTCAGATACGACTAGGCTCTAGATCTGTATTAGGCCTCGACATTGGGCCATGACTATCCTGCTAGCGTTTCGTCAGTGGCATATACCTGGTTGTATCTCTGACTTCGATCTAAATGACTAAATCTTGAGATCAGGTTCCGATGCATAGTAGTAGACTAGTGAACGACTCTAACGCAGCACGCACCCCGGCACGACGTATATAGGCATTCCAGAGCCGAGAGGAATTTTCAACAGCAACCACTACGATGGTCCCCTCTGGGACGAGTGATTTACTTTCTAGCGGAGTTTCTGCATTTAGGATTGAGTACACTCAACATAATTTCCTGTTATGATTAAGACGTAAATCCTGTCTCTATTTACGTATTCTGTGTACAGACGAAAGAACCCAAGCACGTCTATGGAGCTTGTCGCTTCTTCAGTGACTCCACGATACTCAGGAACGTATCCGTGAGTTCAAGCTAGGGGTTATTCCGCTTTTAGTTCACACAGGAGTGATAACTACGGGAACCAACCGTTTCCGAAGCGGACGCGAAAGAGGAAGGAACGTCCACTCTTTCCGCCGCGGTCAAAGGTGCACGATTTGACTCATTCTGTATTCCCAACGCAAGCTCTGCCATTCTGCGAAGGGTGGACGTCGAAGGCGCTTTTCCAAAGGACACTGCATGGAACGATAGTGGTCTCCTACGCAAGCGGTCAGCAATGCGGTTCTGTACACAGAAAACCACTCACCCAAGTTGGACTGCAGAGCGGAAGAGACCTTGAATATCATTGTCGGATGCTGAGCCTTCCCCCCCGGAAAGGAAAATCATGACTGGGGCCCTGATTTCGGGCTCGCACTAAACGAGAGACCAAACGGAAAATATTACGAACCTTATGGGACTCCAGTTCTGCACCATGGTAATTTCAGCGGCACGGAGAGCTGCAGTAAGGTTCGCTGGGCCGCTCGCCCCTTCCGAGTCGCTTAAGACGATGTCTAAGAGTTCATCTGGGGAACTTGTCCAATCGTTGGCGAGCACTTCCTTTGTTGAGTCATCGAAGAGGATGATGCTATATGCATCTCGTCGAGTGCTGATCGTCTTGTGGCCCACATTGATAGCGATCTTGCGGGCGGACCAGAAGCTATACAGGGCCGAACAGACCGCGCCGAATCTGTTATCTGCATGCCGCCGGATTCTTTCCCCCACGGGTGCGTTTGCCAAGGGTTTATGGTCCGTCAAACCCATAGGCCCGGATCTGAAACCCAAATATAAGATGCAACGCCTATAAAGTAGACATAACTGGACCTGTTGATAACGAATATCCTATAAATGTTTAAGCCTATCAGTGCGGTAACTGCGGTTTGCGGTGAGACTCAGGTAGGCTTACACATGGAATGATGAGTACGCTGCAGTAGGACCTTTGCACTCAAAGAAGTGCCCATCATCTGTTATATAGCCATGAATATCGACAGGATCCTTGGGACTTCTGGGTAGATGGAACAAGGGAAGCGTGCAGTAGGCCATTGCCAAGTGATCAGGCCCTATGAATATGGAATTTCGATGCGAAGCATAGCAGGCCATTACTATTGTAGCGTACCAGACCACATGGCATCGCTACAATTGAAAAGGTCAGGCCGGTCAGGAACTCGTTTAATCCATAGACCCGTACTGACCATTTCATGAAGTTAGTCCTTTGGTCATGACTGTACGGGTCTATTTGCAGATCTCGGTGAGCGACTACAGAAGATACAAGAGCACGTCACATGTCACCTTTAAAGCCTGAAAGTGGTGTTCAATGCCGGAAATGATGCAAGAAAAGGATTTGTTGACAAACCTGTCCTACGCCAGAAGAGGCTGTGAGTGACCCAATCTTTGTATTTCTCAGGGTTAGGTGTTATCCTTGCGTTGATATGCTGAATGTCATCCCCTTTACATGATTCACCGTCCTCAGAGGAGCAAAAATCGATATGAACATGTCTCCCTATCGACGAACAGGCCAAGTTGCACGTCATCGGTGATCCGTCGGCATTTGAAGAGAACGTGTGACCCCCCAAATCACCCACTTTGCCATCTTCTCCCTCTACGGCCCAGTGAGTCCGGTCCACGATTCCATGACTTGTTTCGTGCTCTTGCTGAGCATGACCTTAAAGTAGCCAGCCGAAGATATGAGGGAGTTGAAGTAGACAAGGGATCAACATCGACCAACTTCTTACCATGTGGTAAAGTGCAGAAGTTGCCACAGCCGGGGCAACTACATTGTATAAATATTTAATATAGAACACGTTGTAGAAATACAAACCAAGCTTTGCAGTAGTGGAATGGTTGTTCTTCTCTGGTGTGAGCGTGGGCACCCGTATGCATCGTTTGTCCTGGTTCGAGAGTCTTGACACACTGTAGTCGTTTGGCGACTGGTTGCATATCAGGATGTCGCGATCATAATGTACATATGATGCTATACAAACCTTGTGAATACTGTAAAAACATATCACACTGTCAGAATCGGGTCATATAAGTCAGCGTTTCATCCGTTATCACCTTGGTGTACCGTGACGTAATATGTTTCTTCGGCTCCAAAAGAATAGGTCTTAGATCTATTTGGCATATTCCTGGAGCTGAGCACCGCGTGGGACATGGATGCGCCTCTCTGAATGTTAAATGCGTTGGTTGGATGGCCCACCGAAGTAAGACAAATACTGACCCGCATAGATGGACTACGTCGGGTGCAAGCCCGTGAAGGTGAAGTTGAATGCAAGGACCCTTGCAAAGCTCGCACGTCGCTGGGCACAGCTCCTTATCACAAAAATGGACCTCGTGATCTTCGTCACTGGGTGGTGTGTCCAATGGGTTAAAAATGTAGAATGGATGTGAACTGGACGTGCCTGGGAGCACTGCAACCTTCCTGACATGAATAGATACTCCCTCCTGGGAGTTTGAGGTTTTGGAGAGCACAGCGCTAGTGACACCGCCTGTCCGTAAATCACGTTGAGCATAAAACAAATAATCACATACCTTGCCGCACATATGTGCGGGCGCCGAACACATGTGCTCATCTTCCTCGTGGAATAATGTCTGCCAATACGTACGCAGATGTGGTTTGGAGTAACTGTTTCGACTTACTTTCATACAGGATTTCGTACAGCCTCGCTCTCCCAACAGCTTGCATGGTTCGCCACACATATGATCATTGACAGAGCACCTGTATGTTGATCTGCAAATTGGTTTTATAAATAACCCGCGTGACGTACACGTGCTTCCTAGGATGTCCGGCACTGTAGTCAATTCAGTCGATTGTCATCGGCAGAGAACAGAAAACATACGATATACCACAGGGCTCGGGTTCATCTCCACAGAACGAACAGTTGTATACACACTTGTGGTTGGTTTCGCAGCTGTGTTCACCACCATGTAAGCGACCGCGGACGCAAAGAAGATGACACGATGAGCATTGAACCCTGCAAAGTTGGACATTTGCTTTCATCTCGATCGCCATATTGCTAAATGTGGTGCGCAAACCCTTCACGGAAGCATGGCCAACCCCGAACCGCTCCAAGTTGGAATCTAACCAAAGTTGGACGTGGTGTATCCGCAGTTTGATTGATCCGGTGATGTGCAATGCGAATTTTTCGATCCAATCAGAATCGGGTATAGTTTGCCGCGGCGTGTCTGTGGTCAGGGACTCCGAGTTGCGTAACGTGGTAAGACACTTCTCGATATCAGCTGAAAGATCTTCTCCATCGGAGATAGGAAAGGGTATCTCTGTGTCGTCACCTTCTATTATATCATCCGTATCAAGATTCTGGGCGCATAGTCAGAAATTCGGTTCGTGATTCGGACAGACAAGCTACGGGACCTTCAGGGGCCCTGAGCCGTGTTCCGACGCGGTGTACCCTGTAGCTAATGCTTTCGGCAGGAGGTATGAGAGGTTTCTGACGCGATGTTCTGTCATGGTTTCTATTTTGGCGGAAAGGAAATGAGAGCAGTAAATACAGAGATAGAAAGAACTGACCAGAGACTGATCCCCAATCACTGGCCTGAGGAGAATGTCTGAGCACATCATTAAAAGAACCGAACTAACTTGAACATGCCTTCAGTTTTGCCATCAATGTTTTAATCATATGAAGGAATCCGTACGCCGTCAGATGCGAGATCTGCTGTCGGCACAATGACCTCTTCAGGGCATAAAACAGTTTGTAGAACTCCTTCGATTCAATGCAAGGCCATGGTATGATATCTAACTTTCCCTGATGTAGGCGCGAGATGAAGTTGGCCTCCTGCTCTTGTTGCACAGTCTGCTGAACTTTGAGAGTAAATCTGTGAACCACAAAGTTCACCAAATGATCGTAATATTGTTATATGAAGCTTACTCATCACACATTTCACTCATGTCCGATTCGACGACATCCTAACATCAGGGTCATAAGGCGGATGAGAGGGTGGGCATCGTCTCCGAGGACGTACCTTGATGATGATCGCGAGGGTAGACCGAAAGAGAGATTCGTCAGCCGCTGGATCAAAGACTGAAGCACTAGCTTGGAACAATTCGAAGAGTCCCCTGATGTCTCGACCAAGCGATAAGTTACCGCGAAACAGAACCTACGTCATTTCAGAATGCAGTCGTGCTAATGAATCAGGATGCAGTTATTAACTTGAACGTACTAGATTTGATATTGCAGTACTGAGTAAGACGAGCAATATGTCCTCTTGAAGTGTTCGTTCAACCCTGTTGATGCCTATGGTTGTCTCGCTCGATCCATCGTGTTAAGCCGGAGAACAGAAAAACCAACCTTCAAAGTCGAGTACGACGATCGTCACATCGTCAGCAGGTGTTACAGACATCCAAATGCCCTCTATCTATATGAATACAAACCAATATAATCAGTAGAGGCGGGCGCACCTGTTGTCCGCATGGCACTCCCTGAAAATGACGTACCCAGAAGGTGGTCCAGCATGAAGCTTTTCCCTATCAATTCTTGGCCCATGGCCGATACAACCTTCACTGGCTACGCACGTGGAATCAGTGTTGTTGGGGATATTGTATAGATGTTCATCCCAAGACCGTACCTTCGTAGCTAGGTATGACTTGAAGATGGGCTCATACCAGCCGAATGACAGCTTGTCCACTATTTCGTCAACTTCGGCACCAAGTAGTGACCGTTCGAGATCGGCAGAAAGAACACCATCTGAGAGTGTGATAAGTGTGTTCTCACGACAAACAGCGAGATGAACCGGAACAAGACAGAGTAGGGCAACGAGCCACTCTCCGAGACAGTAGCGCGACACCCAGTTCGACTTCATGACTACTTCATCTATGAATTGTCCGAATTGTGCCACAGAAACGTTGATCAGACGGAGTTCATCACCCACGGGCTTCATTGTCGTCGATTCGAACCTCTTTATTAGCTCCGCGAAGTAATCACTAAAATTTTGCGAGGGATCTTCTGCGATAAAAGTTATGGTCTTCTGCTCCCGCTTGCTGGAGGATGTGAAGGTACGACAGCTGACGGCGGGGACCACTGGGAAGTGAGACCAAACTTCGGCGTGGCAATCGAGTAAACTATTGCGCTGGATGTGGCGCATTTTGTCATCAACCGCGCTTCTGCTCGCCCTCTTTCTGAGCATAAATTTGTTGCGTTTTGTGGTGGTCCTAATTGCTATGGACTGTATTGATCTTGCATCGATGTCGAGGCCGACGAGGAACATACGTCCTCGGTCAACCACAGACGTCAGGACAGCGCCTTGAAGAGGAAATTTCGGGGTTTCCAGCTGGATCCCGCTCGTGGAGCCAAAATTCTCCCATTGATACGCAAGCAGGGATGGCTCAGAGTCATGTGTACGAAGAGCCAAGAAGCAGGATCCATCCGGGGAAGAGAATATGGCGCTTGGTAGTGACGGTAGCAGTAAGGAAGTGGGTCTTCCCAGGAACAGTGAGCATCAAAACGTAATCGTTTAAAAGAACGAAAATCGCACCCGAATTGCAGGGTAAAAAACGAAAAAATTCGCGCTCGAGAACTGGAGTCGACTAAAACCAACTCCTCACTCCCGCACACGAAAGCCATGTGGACAATGGTGATATCTACCTCGTCATACCGCGATACGAGATCAATGGAGTCCCCATGCTCATGTAGCGCCCTGAATGTATTGTCGAATACGAAGACGTGAAGTTGCAACTGATTTGGAATGGTCAACTGAGACCAGCACTTTTTCAGAAAAATGAAATTATGATACCTGTTTGGTGGCGCACACGGCCAACATTCGCTTTGCTTCGTCAAACGCGAATAAAAGATCTCTTCCTAATCTCTCGTGGCTGAGCTGTCTGATCGCTCCTCCCCGCTGTATGGCCACATCCATGTCGGAGAGATGTTCAAGGTAAATAATGATCCCATTCTCATCAAGGAGAATGAGCAGGAGCTTTTGGTTTTCAAGGATCTGACAGAAGCTGCAGAAGTGGCGTAAGTTGGAGGCGTAGGCGGAACTAAAAGATCAGACCCGCACAGAACATTCATATGAATTGGTACGCGGAACCTAGATGATAGTCGGTCGTTCACAGTGGGCGTCGGTATGTAGTGTTGGTTTAACTGCATCTTGTGTTTCTCGTCTCTTGTTAGGTCCACGATGTGGACATCGAACGCAAGCTCCGCTGCTAAAAACTCCTCCTTGCGGCCGGTGACTATAATCTCTGATCCAGAATAATATTAGCTTGTGAAAATGATGCCATCCCCATAGTAGAAATGTACGCACCCTGTCCATGGGACGGGAGGTTATATTTGCTCCTCTTTAATTCAGCATGATTGATGTGTACCACACTAACTTAAGTTATGTACACTAAGCTTTTAATCTTGACAAGATTTGTCTACTCACGACGTCTGCTGTCCCGCTGGCCATAATGCATTGAGATCTCGAACGAAATCCCTGCGTGCATCACTCAACAATACGGTTGCTTCGCTTTCAATGTCGCCGCGCGTGTTGTTTTCCCAGCTCTCCCGTAGCATCTCCAACACAGTACGCATCATCGAGTTTATGGTTTCCTCAATTACAGCCCTGAAGAGATTATGAGCAAGGTCCTCGACGTCTACAACCGCGCGCCGCATTTCTTTGTCTTGTATGTCTTTTATGTCCGATAGAAACTGGTCATCGGGTAAATTAGCTGCTATTCTCTTCATGTTCATCTTCAAAGTGCCCCCACCGAATGTGGGAGAGCCGACTGATCTCGAGCTTAGAATCTGCTGTGCGCACTCAAAGTTGCCTTCGAGAATTTTTCGCACGAGATCAGCACGCTGGGATGAGCTCAGATGAGGATTGTTCTCGAGAATATGTCGGAGAGAGATAAGTCGTAGCTTTAAGGACTCGAAGTACTGGTCGCGTCTTAGAACGTTGTCAAATCTGGCATGTTGCATGTGACCTTCAAATATTGTCCAGAAGCTAGGGAGAAAATATTCGAGGTCGGAAAGTCCTATCGAGTCTGCAAAACTTGGTGAGCCAGGGGAGATTCGGTCTACTATACGGGACCTCTTACTCGCAGCTTCCTGGCTCGCTTGATAGGCGCTTCGGATTCGTCCCCAGTTTGAGAGACGATTACGCTCTAATTCCCTATCGTCGAACGATATTATAGTGTTGTATACTAAAGGATACCGTTGGATGACATACGGGAAGAGTTTTGTCACGTGTTCAACAATAGCCTCCCGAATAATGCGTCGAATCGATGCCGTTTTGCTGAAAAGGTCGTCGTGAATCTTGATCTTCGCTTGGTTCCATGTTTCCATATACCTGTTACGAATGTCTTGGTTCGTGTTGTGCCATTGGACGCATCTCTCGAGGTAAAGTTCTGAGATGACTACGTCGACTAAGAGTTGCACGGCGGCCTCATCAAGATCTGTTGAGAGAACCAGCGCATTGTCCATCCTATGCAAGCTATAAGCATAATGGCCCGGAAATTCTGATTACGCGCACAGTAACTGCTTGAAGGACAGTTGACTCAGAATAAGAGGGTCAAAGACTTCGGACTGGTTTTGATCGGGGATATAGGATACAGTCAAAAACCCTTGAATGGTTTCTCCAGGCAAAAGGCGGGGAACAAGGACCGCCGGATCGACATGGAAGTTGGGAGGAAGCTTGGATGGAGAAAGATGGAGGGAATGGAACTTCGATGAATCAGTTTCGGATCTGCACAAGATGAATAGAAGATACCTGAAAGCCGGGGAGCGCAACCACGTTCTCTTCTCGTTCGCTCGTTTTTGCGACCTCAAATCTGAACACTCTTTTGTAGTCGTCTTCGTCAATGTCAACATATTCAGTTTCGCTATCATTATCAGTCCAGCGTATGAGTTCTGAGTGTTCGGGGGGCATAAGCGCAATGATTTGGTCGCATAACTTTGTAAGATATCTGCTCGGCGAGTATGAAAGGGCACAAAGAAACGGACGGGCACCATTCGCTCACCGCATAAATGTGACCCTGCTCTGACAAACGGAGGAACTGGCGGAATCATCCCAAGTTCTTTCTTCGGGCCAATATATCACGTAGTGACGTTCATCGGTGAGATCCGTCGCATTCGCCCTCACAATATATAGCCCAGATGAAAGAGTGGACCGGAAGTCACCCACGCTAATTGGATCGAGTAACAAGCGAGCCCTGAGATGCAATTTCATAATGGGAGATTCCGAGCATAAAAGCCACTCACACGTCCTCGTCGACGGCACCTATAGATCGTAACAGTCGTACGATCTCGCCTTTCGATCCATACACCCCAAGAGGCTGGATCATAAATCTGTCAAGCGTCTTGAAATCCACCTTGGTTGTAGTCGCCCACGCTCCAGGTGACACTACATTTATGAAACATCGGAGGGAGTCCTGGGCAATGACCACCTTATCGTCTGTATCGGGTATATTAATCTAGTAGGTTACGACCTGAAGATACCATGGTCACCACTCTCTGGCTCATTTATGAGGGCCATGAGGCGATACGTGTCTCTGAACCTCTCGAGTAAATCGACGGTGGTTGGAGAGTATCGTTGGTTCCGCTTGTCACTCTTTGCATAGTCCCCGGAGTACGTGCTGGGTCGTACTGAATCGACGGCGCAAAACCTTTCTATCCCGAATTGGCCAACATGAATGAAAAAATACCTGAGTTAGTTCCGCTTGTATGGGCAGAAATGTTTGCAGCAGACACGTGAGGATGAACAGCTATATTATATCGACAGAGGGAAGGACACGATCAGCTGGTTCGTATATCGGGGAGGGATATGTTGCACACCATTCGCATCCGTTTGCGCCGTCATCGTTTGTGTTTTAGCCGTTCGCCTATACTAGAGATAAAATTATAGCAGAAAGTGGAGTTGTGCGCAGAGTGGATATATGCGTCGTAAGGACGACTGAGGTTGAGGGTACTTGTGCAGGGATGCCAGATGGTGGCCGCTCAGTTCAAAGTGGGGGTAACGGTCATCAAAACAAATCGATTATCAAGTCTCATCGTCACATGCCGGGACACGAGGGCGTCCGAGTGCCACGTGAAAATCAGAAAGGTTGACCTTTTTGAAAAGCAGCAGCTGTCGGTGAGTCACCATATGCCAAACTGCAGCACGATCGCCGAGGTGCCCGCCTCCTTAGGTCACGTGGCTAAGTTGGATCCACCCGTCTAAGGTCTAACTGGCCTTTTTTATTGTACATAGCATACGATATATCTTCAATGGCCAATTTTCAAGACGACGTCGTCAATATGGCTCATGGGACGGGTCACATCAGTATGTGGCCTGCCCCTCAGGCTCGGCCGTCCCTTCCAAGAATTTCGCCAACCGGCAACGTGTCTACTCTCTAGACCGGCGATCAACGTCAACGTCTCGTGGCATGAGGAACTGCCTGTAGTTCAACTACCCTCTTCATTATGTATCGTAACGGGGTCCCCTCACTACCTTCTTCTGTTCAGAGCCCTTCAAACATAGATCCTCTTTGCGCATATTGTTCCTAGCCCGTACTCAGAATAATCCAAATCCAAATACGAAGCATACATCGCAGCGATCTCCAGGACCTTATTAACGAGTTAAACACTTAGTTCAAGGCAATCCCCGCCCGGAATTAATCTCGTTTGCAACTTGGCTTGTATTGGGCCGGTTAAAAGCATATCTAAATAGCCCCATCCGATATTTATAAGTAGCCAATCCGGCGGCGCAAAGCGTAAAGGACGGTTCACCTCTCGTAGCTGTCGAGATAGAGTTGCTCGGTGCTGCACGTT
>QLPC01001369.1:0-15080 GCA_003314055.1 Lactifluus hygrophoroides | reverse complement strand
AACTCTGATCAATGGCAAAGGCCGCTTTCCCGGAGGTCCCCCTGCTGACCTTGCAATTGTGAGTGTTCAGAAAAATAAGCGGTCAGTATCGTGCATATTCTGCGTTTGACTGAGGTTTAACACATCCCATGAACATTAGTTATCGATTCCGCTTAGTGTCCCTCTCCTGCGACCCCAGCTTCATCTTCTCCATTGACAACCACACGATGACCATTATCGAAGTTGAGGGTGTCAACGTTAAGCCTCTGCTCGTTGATTCGCTCGAGATCTTTGCTGGTACGCGCGAAATAAGCAATCTTTGTCTCTGTACTAATGATGCCATTTACACAGGTCAACGCTACTCCGTTGTCGTAAGATGAATTGTTCTTGTGCAGGAGATGTGCCTGATTTTGTCCGCAGGTCAAGGCCGATCAGACTGTTGATAATTACTGTGGGTGTTCCTTTTCTCCATGAGCTTTCACAGCTTGATCTAATCCGAGCAGGGTTACGTGCTTTGCCTCGCACTGCCGGTAATGGGGAACAAAGTTTCCAGGGCATCGTGAATGTGGGCATCTTCCGCTATAATGGAGCTCCGAATAGCAATCCAAACTCGGATCCCGCGGTCTTTATACCCCCGAGCACGAATCCCCTTGTCGAGACCAACCTCCATGTAAGCTTTCTGCAAGTACAACAATATATGGTGCTAACAATCTCCCACATTTAGCCGCTCGAGGTGTCACCTGTGGTAAGAATTATTCCAGCGCATCCTGACCGATCTCTAAAAGTACGAAATTTAGCCTGGTAAACCTGTCCCTGGTGGCGCCGATATCAACATCAATTTGAACGTCGTACTTGTGAGCACCGGTTTTTACACTTTCTCATATTCTTCTTCTCACGTAACATCAGAACTTCACCGAACTCATGTTCGATGTCAATGGCACTCCCTTCCGGCCCCCCACCGTTCCTGTTTTATTGCAGATTCTGAGCGGTGCGAAGAAGGCTTCTGACCTAGTTCCTGCGGGTAGCATATATGGTCTCGACCCGAACAAGAGTGTCGAACTTACGATTCCCGGTGGTGCCGTCGGCGGTCCTGTGAGTATTTGCGGATTGTAGTTAAAGCATCTTGACGAGAGTTGCGGAACAGCACCCTGTTCACTTGCACGGGCACAACTTCCATGTAGTTCGCAGCGCTGGTAACGCGACCTACAATTTCGTCGACCCGGTCATTCGGGATGTTGTGAGCATCGGTAATGCTGGTGATAATGTCACGATCCGCTTCTTTACGGATAATCCTGGTCCCTGGTTCTTCCATTGTCACATTGACTGGCATTTGAACGCGTCAGTAAACCTCCTGAATCCCGTATTGCTTCTCTGAGTCAAACTGATATGCTATGATTCTAGTGGCTTTGCCGTTGTCTTTGCGGAGGATGTCCCTGACGTACCGAATACGGACATCACCTCCGGTAAGAGGTTGTCTGGCTTACGCTTTCCATAACTCACTAGTATGTCCTCAATCCCTATCTAGCCGAATGGAGGAACCTTTGTCCCGCCTTCAATCAATTCGTCAATCAGACAGGCCACCACTAATCACACATGTTTTATGGATCTATGGACAACATTCTAAGTACTTGGTGCTAGAAGAGTTTTTTTTTGCTATCTACTGCTATCTACGTATATCACATCTAACACGGACAATCTTCCCTTCGGACACAATCATTGATGAAGAGACAGTTGGATTTCTTCTGTGGTCTATCCTACACCGAGTCACGCTAAAAGGGTGTCTCAATTAACGTTGTTCGATTAGAGGCGCAAACTCTAGCCATTTTCGCTTGAAGGGCAACCATTTCTGCACTGATAGGCTCCTCACGGAAGGTCGCCCGTCTGCTTCTTGGACGCTTAGATTACCGATCGACTTTTTGGTTACCCATCTTCGTATCGACGAACTCTACTACCTGACGACCGCATTTTTGCCTAATTTCTCTCTCGGGCTCTCGCTTTTTCCTGTTCCGAAGTTTATCATCCTCCTGCAATTTGACGCTAGTACAACTTCATATCATGATTGTGATCATGATGCACTATGGCGATACGTCCGTCGGTCGCCGCTCGGCGCGCCCGGCGGGTCTCATTTAGTTGTCTGCCGAGTGTCATCACCTTGTGCCAGGCCTTCGATTCCGTTGACATGGTCACCGTATATCAGTCCCCGGACGTTTTATAACTTCCACCTACTTTATCATAGTCCCCGCACAGACGCCCCTCGCACCATTCTCATTCTCAAGAATCGGAAGATTGGCGTGTCCGACGCTGCAAAGCGGAAACGTTGTGTTATCTTGCGCACCGTGCTGGAACAAGCCGGCATGCGCCTTGAGCCTCAGTCGACCTTATCTTTTTTTTTGTGCAGTCTCGATCGTGCCACGTCTTCTTTGCCCTTTGTCCTTTGTATTCTGCCTTGCGACTTGTTGTCTCGCTGTTTCCTTAAGTGTTTTTGGTATGGCCCCGCTCCTCTTTTGTTTGCTACTTTACTTCTAGCATTTTACCATGGGCTACCTTCAACTTGCTGAGCTAGGCGTGGCAGATGTCCACACATTTCATCCTACCTCTTCTCTGGGAAGAGCGCAAGCCTGAGTATCCCATGGTGAACGTACGGTGAACAACTGAATGTGCACTACCTCCCCTGCTTTTCTATCGTCTACTACCTATCCTGACAGAGGACTAAGGCCAATGTTGAGATCATGCGAGATATTATCCCGTGCCTATGATATTTCAGTATCGACCTTTGGTCATCATGCACTTTCTGACTTGTCTTCATCCCCACAACACGTGATATTTTACATCCATGTTCGTGCAGTCTGTCATTCGAGCCATTGATCCAAATCTACTGCTTGAAGAGCAACGAACTGTTTGCCCCCCATTGCTCCCCCAGTTTCCCAGTTTTGTGCGTCGGTGCCGGAATCGTTTACAATTATAGCACGCTTGCACAGATCCCTACATGGTACGTAACCGCCGCCGGCGAGACAGTTCTCTGTCCTCTTACTCCGAATCTTGCTCCGAGTCTTCTTCCTCCCCTTTCAGTTTCCTGGTCCTGACTGCCCTGCGGGTTCCGGCTCGGTACACCGTTGTCACTTCAAAAAATCTCCCAGTGACTGACTCATGTTCGGAATTATTACTGTAGCGTAAGAAGCATGTTGAATCAAATGGGGCTACATATCCCGGCCTTTGTGGTCGGCACGCATTATATATGGGCTTCGACTTTGTAGAACCAGAAAAGCAAGGACGTCGTTGCCCGCACTTCTCGACAACCCTGCATTGGCAAGCGGGTTGTAGTAAGGCATCCCGTACTCTTGCCCTGCCATCCCTTTCACGTGATTTTCCCTAATTCCTCTCTCGTGGCCCCTTTTCTGGCCATTTCCTGGGGGTTGGATTCACCCTATCACAACACAGCTAGATTCTCTGCATTGCTCCACTCCCACATCATTACTCTACTAGCACTGCATCCATCTGCTTTTATTCGTACAACGCTCCATTGCTGACCTTTACTTGGATCGGGAATTCGGAATAGTCCGACTCGGAGCATTGAAGGAGATGAAACCCATCAACCATCCGTTTTCGAATACTCTGGGTCATAGACTCACGGATTTTGGGTCTCAGTACGCAAAAACCATCTACCTTCCACGTATTCTAGATTTTGCAAAGATATGGCCTTTCTCCCAGCCTCTTGTTTATCTCCGTCCACCGTCCCTCTCGCCGGGCTCTCGGAATCACGGCGCCCGTCCATTTGCATGCTCGCTACGGTGAAACTGTACTTGGTGTGAAGATGACGACCGTGGCTTTCTTGGCTCAAAGACACTGCCACGTCACCTCAGTTGGCCAAGGTGGGATTTGAAACCGCTTGGCCTGGCGCCGTTGGTAGCGGCAATTTAATATGCCGGGATACATTACTGGGAGCCTGGGACCGACGAAGAGAACTGCTCCGCCAGTGATCCGGAGGATTGAAGCGCTATTTTTTCGAGGACGAGAAGATCGACAGCGAGGGCTTATGGCGTGAATTTAGTAATGTCCGACCCTTTAGGCCCGAATGTAGTAAGGTTGGTAGCACGGGAATGATAGACGCCCGTTTTGCTGACTCATCATCACTCCTTGGCTTACCGATGTTCACGGGTTTGATCACAACTATCCGCCGGCGGCTTAGCATTGTACCACTCGAATTTTAAACTCTATGAAACATTGTAGCACAGCAATCACTGCACATGGTGCCGCTCTGGTGATTCGCCAAGAAGTTCCTCATAATGGTATTTCTCTTGCTCAAGCTGGATATTGATCGGAAGCGAGGACTTGTATGACGGAGGACATTTTGGGTTCCGAAGCTAGTAATAACTTCATCCGTGAAGCCCCATGATTCACGCTTCTCAGCATCCAACTCAGGAATACTCAGTGCTGAAATCTTTGATGCAGTGCTGGTTCCTTCATGGTCTGAGTCCGAGTCCTTGCCATCCTCGATCTAGTCCCTACATAATCATCTGCGGTGTGGCCGGAAGACTCCATACATCATACGATGAGCGCCGTCCTTCCCCTGTTAGATCTAAACTTGGCATAACGCGCTAGATCGGATGATGTTACACTCGCTATCAATTTCAAGTGCATTCACCCTGTCTATGTAGTTCCCTGATGGACGACCCAAGTGGGTAATTATCAACTGGATGCCGCACACGTCGGTAGTATATAATACCTCACCATCGATGTACCTCTCCCCGTACTGTTTACATTTTGGTTTCTTCGTTTCGGCTTGTGATGTCGCAGCTTCGCTCCCTTGCTTTGCTTCTTGTCGCCATCACTGGGAGTATCGCTGCTGCCATTGGTCCAGACTCTACACTCCCCATTGTCAACGTGGACATAGCTCCTGATGGGTTCTCTCGTCCGTGAGTCTCCCACAGCTATCTAGTGAAATGTCTAGTCTTACGTTGCCATCTGCAGTGCCACCCTTGCTGGGGGAACCTTTCCTGGCCCCATAATTCGGGGAACGAAGGTAGATTCACGAGTGAATCTAGGGGATTCTAGTTCTGACCCACATTTAACAGGGTCAAGATTACTCGATCAATGTCATCGACCAACTGACAAACCCATCTCTGGAGTTGGTTACTTCTATCGTAAATCTCCCATTTTTTTGTAACACGCAGAAAATACGACTTGTCTCCTCTACAGCATTGGCATGGTATCAACCAAAAACACACAAACTTTGTTGACGGTGCTGCATTTGTCACTCAGTGTCCCCTTGTACCAGGGGAGGGTTTCCTCTACAAATTCAGTTCCTTCAACCAAGCGGTATTGTCTCTTGTCTATGCCGCAGGGCCGTAAACCAACTCGCTATTCCAGGGTACATTCTGGTATCACAGCCATTTCAGCAGCCAATACTGTGATGGTTTGCGTGGAGCTTTCATTGTTTATGACCCGGATGATCCTCACCGAAGTTTGTATGACGTCGACAATGGTGAGGACCTCCTAGTAGCACTGTTCATTTGGCTGAGATCATCTTCCAGATGATACCGTCATCACACTTGCAGATTGGTACCATTATCTTTCAACGAATGCTCCCCGGATCCCGTGGGTTTTAACGGCTCTTGCGGGGCCTTGATGCTGATAATATTCCTAGTGAATTCAACTCGACCCTGATTAACGGCAAAGGCCGCTACCCTGGTGGTCCTTCTGATGTTCCCCTTGCAGTCGTGAATGTTCAGCAGGGTGTACGGTTAGTACCGCCTCTTATCGATCTTATCCTTTGAGCAAGCATTTGACACGTATTGCTACAACAGTTACCGGTTCCGCTTGGTGTCTATATCTTGCGACCCAAGCTTCGTTTTTTCCATTGACGGCCACCAAATGACTGTGATCGAAGTTGAGGGTGAAAACGTCCAGCCACTGGTCGTTGATTCAATCGAACTATTTGCTGGTACGCATTGCTTAAAATTGTTTCCTTTTTTTGCTCTCACAAATGTTAAAATAGGTCAACGCTACTCTGTTGTTGTAAGTCGGCTTCAATTGTCCTTTTACATGACGGTGTGGCTCAATCGTTTGTAGGTCAATGCTAACCAGCCAGTCGACAATTACTGTATGTATACTATCCATCTCTGAACCTTTTGATTGTACTTATCGCGAATAGGGATCCGTGCTTTTCCACATACGGCTCTCGGGAGCTCCAACTTCAGCGACTTTAAGAACCTGGCAGTGCTCCACTATTCAGGGGCTGCTAATGGGAATCCGACAATGGACCCGACGGTGAACACCTCGGCGAGCAAGCTGCCACTTGTCGAAACAAATCTCCATGTACGCTCCATCCACCTTCTCTCTGTGTGGGTGAGGTTAAAGCGTTTAATATCTAGCCTTTGATTCCTTCCCCTGTGGTAAGATTCTTCCGGATATTTTCTGTTTCTTCGATTTTTGAGCTTTGTGGTTCAGCCCGGCAAGCCTGTTCCAGGTGGCGCTGATATCAATATCAACTTGGACGTCGTAATTGTGAGTACCTGCTTTATAGTCATAATATACTTACTCAAGTAAGACATCAGAACGAGCAGCGCACTGCTTACCTCGTCAATGGGGTTGATTTCAAACCTCCCACCGTTCCTGTGTTGCTTCAGATATTGAGCGGTGTCAAGAACCCATCAGAGTTACTCCCCGCCGGTGGCGTCTATAGCCTCCAACCAAACCAGAGTGTTGAACTCACCATTCCCGGTGGTGCTATTGGCGGTCCTGTGAGTATCTGTCATATCGTATGCGTTGCTTGAAATTGGCGTCACCATTCTGACTTTTGTATCGCCCCCTCCTATATAGCACCCTGTTCACCTGCACGGGCACTCCTTCCATGTGGTCCGCAGCTCCGGTAACTCGTCGTATAACTTCGTCGACCCTGTTATTCGGGATGTCGTGAGCATCGGCGACACTGGTGACAACGTCACGATACGGTTTTTCACCGACAACCCTGGCCCATGGTTCTTCCACTGCCACATCGACTGGCACTTAAGCGCGTCCGTACCCTTCTCTCTCCTCCGCAAGTGTATAATAGCTTATGCTGACGTTAAACAATACTCAGTGGTTTTGCCGCAGTCTTCGCTGAGGACATCCCTTCCGTGCAGTCGCAGAGCTTTATTACGAATGGTAAGTTCTTCGGCCTACATTTGGGACTGGGGCATTGATACGCGGATCCCGTAGATGCTTGGGCGAAACTTTGCCCCACTTTCGATAACTTTATTAATACAACAGGACATTACTAGTCACATGGCTCCATCATACTGTCTCATCATTATACAATTAACCTTACCCCTTAATGTATGCTGTGTCGCATACGCATACCTCACTAGTACTGTAATACACCATATACTAATAACCACTCACCTCCAGTTGAAAACGTTGGAGACTTCCTTCTGTCCCTGCTGTCAGCGGCAGTCATCGAGTACCTTTGTATTGGATTATTCAGGTGGCGAACTCCTACTATTAGTACAGTAACCCTGTGGACTGAGCAGAAACGAAGCTCCTAGACGGCGGACTCAGAAAATACTACTGGGCAGTATTACATTGAGGATTCATAATATTCCAAAGTTCCATACATCTATCGACTCACAATGCAAACAATACAAATCTTACACACGAGAAGAACCTCGAACAAAGGATTTCCTACGATACCGGAAGCGCGATAGCCATCTGCACCTGGACTTCCTTCATATTAATGTCGATGAACGCGGTGTCAAAGGTCATATGTTACTCTTCATTCCAACAGCCAGCGGCGATTTCGAGTACTGCGGAGTATATCTGGCGAGCAGTCCCGTCGTCCCGTTCGCTTCAACATTCCCCAGCACCCACTGCCGCCCAGTATTAGTAATATTAGCTGCTGTAGATATCCGAGTCGTCTCCGCTCCGGCTACACTGGCACGCTCTAAGCGCCAACGCTTTAACGCCGCCACGATCGATGTCACTGCAGCGCCGGCAACATTCACGATGACCTTGATTCGCTCGAGGTCCTGCGGAATGTCTGAATCTGGCCAGCGACGGGATACAGCGAGCTGAGCGACATTAAGAATGATCGGTAGGAGGAAGGTCCCGGCTGAGGCGAGGAAGAGCGGGATGAGACCCTCAGGTGTTGTCGAGGTAGCCCCTGTGTGAGAATTTGGTGCTCAGATGCCAATTGGTAGTCCCAACGTGCCTATGGACAGAGGGAGAGCACGCACATCGAGAAATACCTAGCAAGGCTTTGCGTCGGCCTTCGAATGCGTTCAGGTAGTACAGAGCGAGATGATACCTGTAAAGACACAAGTCAAAATAAGTTAACAGCCTTGTCAAAATTTCAGAGAACCAACTGACGTGTTATCAATTATCTGGAGGGTGGATGCAATCTCCATGCTTCGCGCTTGCGCGGCATTCAAGAAGTCCATGTCGAGGACGCCATGTCCGGATCTAACCGAGCTTAGCACGAACTCGGCGCAAGCCATCATATAGATCGCGGCGTTTGCAAGGCGACCAAATTTGAGAATGACGGGCGCGGCCATGGTCAGTATGAGTCGCAAGGGCGATTTTGCGTGCTCGATTCTATCAAGGATTATGTGGAGAAGTAGGATGGTGTCGGTCAGAATGGGCGTGACGCCGTTGAATATTCCCAGAATGACGACCGTAAGAGGCTGGAGGGCTCTTGATGGGGAGAACCAGGAACACACCTTTTCGAAGTCCATCTTGTGAGCAGTTGGGTCGGACCCACTTTAGTGATGATGTGACCTACCAACGCGTAAACATTTACGGCCGAAATTTCCACACCGATCAAAAGAAAGAGAAAGCTCAAGGAAAGTGCTGCCTTTTGCCTTATCAAAGGATTGGCATTGACCAGTAAAATGATTATAAGTATGAGAGATGAGTCCAGCAGGGAAAGGTTGATCACGAAGGAGAGAAGGCCCTTGACGGTGCTGAGAAAAATGAGTTCGGGAACAGGGCTAATCTCAAACTTGAAAGTAGGAAGCGACAGCGACTTGAGGATTTCGAAAAAAGTCAGCTTTGGAATTAACATGATTGATCATAATATGGGGATGACTGAGAGGTTGTCTGCTAGAGGGTCATCGAGACGGGGGCGAGAGGACAGGCGATGATGGGGGACATCCTCGTCTCTCTCTTCGCTAGTAAGCTCATAAACGTTCCATAGGCGACATGATTCCGAGTCCGTTCCGTGCAAGCGAGTAAGTTGAATCTCTTGGACGTAAGTCCATTTTGGGCGCAACGTATCTCCGAGTCGGTCAGACCACCGTGACGGACCTGTCGTCGAAAGCGCCTAACTTACAAGTACGGCGCCACTCGGGTACTACTATACCGGACCCCTCATTCGGTCACTTCGAATATCTCGTTCGATTCTTACCTGTTTCCTCTGGTATTTGGTACATAACATCCAATACATATCCTTAACATATTCCAAGAATACTGTACGCATAAATTGAGGTTTTCCATGAGGTCAAAAATAGGTCTTTGTCACGCTTTTGCCGACCGGAGTTTGAATTTGACTGTTGTCCAAGCCAAACTTGCTGAATCGTGATGTGACACCTGCGTGACTGACCGAATGAGGGGTCCGGTATAGTATGGGTGCCCGGTGACCCACAGTTTTCGGCCAGTCACAGATTTGTCACGCGGTGCTCGCAAGGCAAGGACTGCCAACTCGAGGACTAGCTGACTCACTGAGTTGCTGGCTTTTGGCAAGCATCTTTCAGCTGGATGCCCTTGGCATGGTGCTTCAAAGTAGAAACTGCAACCTTTCACACAATGTCTCAATCATCATCAGGATAATGGGGCATTTACATTTTCACTGTTTGTGGCCACCCTGAATGAATTGTATTCACCATCCTGGAACCTTTCAATTGCAAAGCTTCTTAAATCCTATTTTCATATTCTGGATCATTCGTTCATCTATGCGTGCTCTTTACTCCCTTTGCTGTGCGGCAAGGAGGCATCCCATTGTCTACATATGCGAGGAAAAGCAGATGCTCTGAGTCACTTCGATGCTTAAACGATCTGCAGCCGAATTTAAACACCGATTCGGAAGGGGTCAAGCAGCATGACATTAACCGAAATTTCACACCACTTCCTTCACAAATTCTCTTATAAAAATATGTGGAACATATACACCAGACTGTTTTAAAGCCACTGTCAAAGTTTGGTGTGTATAGGTGGTGTCTGTCACAAGGAATTCGAGGTGGCCAAAAGGTAGGAACTGGCCAAACTGTGGGTCCCATATAGCGTCAGATAAGCCGCACACTTCGGCACCAGCGCCAGCGCCGTCTGTGGCCCAATCTTTTATCATACCAGGGGCGGGGTAGTCAGAAAGAGAATTTCTCATTCCATCGGTCTCTGTGAACTGCTACACCCGTCCCACTGTCGATCGAGCGAAGAACGCAAGATTTGGTGGGAATCGCTGCAGTTTGTACAGGAATCACGTTCCGCATCAGCTGAGGGGCCAAAAGGAATGCAAAATTCTACGATACCTGATGGTAAGTTAGAATAATAAATATGTACAGTAGTAGACACCTCCTTGACTGACGACACCTCCTTGACTGAAATACAAATATCTCTTGTATTTTATATCCGATTGTTTCCAAACTTCGCACACATCTAGTTGTGAATAGGAACTATTGTTATGTTAACTTACAAAGTATTTGGTCCACTCTGGGCCTCAGAATTGAATGATCTTTGTCGTCAAAAGGTGTATTTGTACTAATGTTATCACGCGGATTTCAGATTTTGTAAGATCGCATCAGTATTTCAATGCCAAACTTGGTATGCTCATACAAAATACTCTACCCTACATACTCGCCAATTTCTAAGCCATGCAGAGACCTGGATCATGGTAGGGAGGGCCAACAATGGGCAACCATACAGGAGTGTGACAAAGGAGTGACAGTCGTGAGAACTTCACCCCTCGGATCCTTCATTCTTGGGGTGGGCCGAAACACACTCTCCAAAGCCCGGGCCGGAGCTACCATGTGCCCTTGCAGTGACACCAAGGAAGTGTCGTGCGTGACAACTGGGCCTCAACTTTCATCCATGCATAATACCTTTTAGTTCCTCTAAATGTTTTAATTTCTCTCTGATCTACATTCATTCAAGTATCTAGTATATGCCTACAGCAAAATATTTACAGTTTTGTGAGTTGTTGTGCCGTAAAGCGTGTGAAGGTGAAATTTCACGTCAAGGAGGTGTCTACTACTGTAATGCACAGATTTTGAACAGCGCAAGCCAATTTGGATTAGAAAACGTAGATTAATGATCTGACTAAGTTCATATTGTAGGCATTTTGAGGGCGGACACGGCAGACGACCAAGCGCGACCGTAACCCTCAATCATGACCTTTTTGAATTACGCCGTGACTGACAGGATGCATGCATACGGTCGTTTCATGACTCATGACATGTGATATCAAGATTGACAAATGGAGGTCACTTCTGTCAGATATCATCGTGACCATTCCTACTAGTAAGTAGTAACCAGACCAACTTGTGATTGGGGGCCGGGCCATCATGATCATGATTGCGGGAGGAAACTGCTTTGGTGTAAAGGGGAAATCGAGTGATGACCGGGAACGGCCGGTGTCACTGGCACACGGTTGAGCTTGCGCTGGCCGCCAACGGAGGCGCTTGTGCAAGCAATACACCCGCTTCACCCGATATCCTGATTTAGATTGAGTCGGATGATCCATCCGATCGATCGGTCCTGTTTTAGACCTGCCAGCGCTACCGTGACGGTAACAAACGCGCTCAAGTTATATAAGCAGCCTGCGAATACTTTACGGGGATCCAGGGTGGCACTGTCTCAGCGGAGACGTCGTGCAAAACGTGGCTTTTTACGAGTGCCACGCAACCAATCGAACTGACTTTGGCATAGCCTAAATTAGTGAGCGATGTACAGTGCCGTACATATTCTCGAGCGCGTCCCTCTCTCTAGTCGAAAAATGAAACCCCGCCTCGCTGACTGTTTTACTCCTCCACGTTCACAAACAGCTGAGCACGATGCGGGGATCCCATACAGTATATCTATATCTACGTAGTATCCAAGACGAGCCGAATAGCGAAGAACTCTACCCGCTGAGACTCGGAGATCAACTGGGCGGCGTATGTTCCGCCGAATCCTGTGCACTTTCCCCCAGGCCGGTCTCCGTCTCCGAGGCGGACTCGGACATCGGCATCAAGATCGGTGTATGGGGAGACTCGGACACGCTGGCACCGTCGCGCGCCACCGAGAAGCCCTCGGCGGCGCTCGTTGTTGTCCGGGTCTTTGGGTCGGAAAGGCCCTTGCGTAGTGTGGCTACGCTCGCACTTGCGATGTGGATCAGGACTTTGATCGAGTCGAGGGCTGTTCCGGGGTTGCTGGATGGGACTCGGACGAGGGACGACATGGCGATGGCGAGTTGCGCGGCGCTGAGGATGATTGGGAGAACGTAGTGCGAAACGAGGGCCCAAATGAGGCGAACGAGGCTCATCGCTGCTGGTAGCGGTTCACAGTACGTATATCGTCAGCGCGTGACTCATGTAGGAAGTGTAGACGGACATGTTAAGGTGGTCAGATCCCTCATCCTGACGATATGGGTCCAGTACACTCTGAGTGAATATCTGCAAGCGATAAACTTCGACAAGGTTACGCAAGCTACGGTGGCATGTTTCACTGACAGGTTGTCGACGAGTTGAAGACTGGTTGAGATATAGACGTGGTTCTGCGTCCGTGCCATGTCCACAACAGAAAAGTCAGGGGCCATCATGATACCGTCGTTCGTCGGAACGGCAAGGGAAGCGACTATGAATTCGGTGCTCGCGTGAATATGGTTCATCGCGCTGGCCAGGCGGGCAAACTTGAGAAGGATCGGTGTGCCCATCGTGGTGACGAGCGTAACAATCGAGTCTGATTGGGACGCCTTTTCCTTCACGAGGTGAAAGAGAATAACGGAATCCGTAAAGATGGGAATAACACTATTCAGAACGTTTAGGACTGTCACTGTCAAGGGATGCAGAGTCGTTGACGGTGAGATACATGAGCAAACCTTTGGCAGGAGAATTCCCGTGAGTACGGATGCATATGACACACTGGCAGTACGCACAAGGACATAAGCATTGATCAAAGCGATCTCCGCGCCGATGATAAATGATAGATAGCCATAGAACTTCGCTGTAACCTTGCGCAACTCGGGAGATGCATTTGTCAGTAGTATCATTGAACCGACGGTGCTCCACTGCGACAGCGACAGGCTGCTAGCAGGGACGGCGAGATTCCTGATCGTAGAAAGGAAGATGATTTCGGGGAGTGGGCCAACTTTGATTTCTGGAAACAACCTTGGGAGATACTGGAAAATTGATGCCGCCATCAGTTGCGCGGAAGGGTTAGTACAAAATTTGGGTATTTGGACACAGAAGAGACCCACACACGGTTCGCTAGACGTTTATTTAACATCCCAAGGGTCGTGAATCAGCAGATAGATAGATTATTCCATTGTTCATGTAGTAGCTGAAGAATGTTAGCAAGAAATGGATTCCTTTCTGGTGTATCAAGAATATAAGATCGACATTGTTCGGAGTGGGTAGTCAGTGCACACAATTAACAAAGTCCGCCACCACCTGGTGGGCCAGCCAGATGAATGGGGATGTAGGTGCCCCACTGGAGGGATCCACCAGCTTTGAGCAAAGGTAAAGCATCACGTAATCGAGATAGCGTTTTAAATATTTCGAGTGGCAGGAGGATACCTTTAATCTGGCCACAGTTCTCGATTTCTGAGACAATTGTATCATGGTAAAATAAAGTCTTCCTGCGTCCGGGGAAGTGATAAGACAACGCGACTGATTTGAGATTTGCTTGAGTTGGCCATCGCTACATGTTATAGCAACTTCTGTTGCGAATCTGTAACAGTCTGTGATCGGTTCAAGTACAGCATTCCATTGATAGAAGTTATAGAATAAGATTAAGATAGCTGTCTGGCCTTAATGGTGGCTTATTTCTCTCCTGTACCCCTCCGGACTCCTGCGTCCGGGATCGACGCAAATTAACATTCCAGACCACATTATAGCTCATCGGCGGAATATCGCGGTTGGCCTAAAACGTCGGAAGGATAGGAAGCGCCATGTGCGCAATAGTAAGCAGCCATACCGTGGGGCAGAAATTTTCCCAGAAATATCGTGGGGCTGGCCGGCCGTTGGGACGCTAACATGCTCCTTCGTCGTTTGCGACGAGGCGGTAAGATGCGAGCGAGTAGCATGAGACATTCTGGCTGCCGCCACTGTGACGAAGTCCATGAAACCCTCTCTGAAGGATGCAGAGGCTGATGTCTCGTAGCGCTGGCGAGCCAAATTGAGTAGTGTCAGAAAGGGTACTGAGAAGGGCCGACTAGAAGAGGCGTCGATGAACGGAATAGCATGTGTTTTGGCGAAATTGCGACCATCTGAAAGACGCGCATAAGTTAAAGTTCCATGCAGATACCAGTGATGTGGGACAGGATTCACGGAATTCATAAGCTTCCTTGTCATCGCGGGGAAGAGGGGTGTTCGAGAAGAGCACAACGGGTAGAGACCTCCACTTTGACTTGATTAATTGTTCGTAGAACCCTGCGATATACTGGAAGGAACCCGTAGAGACTGGGCTGTAAATGAGGAGGACACCTTGGCACCGCACCAAATCCCTGAAGAGGCCCCAGTCAGCTCAAGTTGAACCTGATGCCAATATAACTCATACCCATAGCACTCCCTAAATATCTGACCTGGCCTCTGAATGAGTTCCAGAATAAGAATACGATTATCCGCCAACTTGACGGGTTTCTGGTTCGCACCTGGCAGCTGATGGTTAGCTTGCTGTGAGAAGACGAACTAAACGGACCGGACGCACGGAGGAACGATGTAGGTAAGGTGGGAGTGGTCGGTTCGTTTATATATGCAGAGACGACTTCACGCACACCAGCATCTGAGGGTGAAGGGGTGAGAGAACCCTATAAGTGGGGTTGGTGGATGTGGCGTACCTCTGGCACCTACGACTAAGAGGTTATAACCGAGAGCAACATCATAATCTGACTGCTTTTTGCAAGGGTAGTAAGGCCAGAATACAGGACAGAGCGGCGA
>QLPC01001364.1:0-10400 GCA_003314055.1 Lactifluus hygrophoroides | reverse complement strand
TCGCGCGTTCGCAGCGCGCTCTGGCGAGCAATGCTCTATGCGCTAGCGACGCTCTTGCGATTGTACGCACCATTAAGCCCCCCCTCCCCCGTGCCTTTTCCCGCCCGCTCAAGGCCTCATCCCCTTCTAGACTCTACATGCTTCTGTCCATGACGTTCCACGTCTGGTGAGTAGTCACGCGCGCTCGCGCGTGTTCTCCCTCCACCTTGATATCATGATTGATCTCTATCCAGGCTCATCCTCATTATCGTACGCCGAGCCGTGATATTGGCTCTCCCCGTTCTACGATATCCTGCCGTACTCACGCACGCGCACGTAACGGATATGACAGGTCCTATCCCTAGCAGTTGGACAATTCTTCATCGAGTTGTACGAGCACTCCCATAGTTCCGGTCACCGAAAGTATGCCATCGTTTTTTTTCGCTAATACCCTCTTATCGGATGGGACAAGCTCACGACGCTACTAGCGCACACCATCTCTCCTTATCACCCTCGCGTCGGCGACGAGGGTCACGCTTCAAAGCCAAGCCCGCGGGGCTCTTCATACACCCGAGCAACTCCAATCTGGCTCGCGCGGACGCCGTCGCTGTAGAGTTGGGCATGCACGGCTCAACAGAGCGGGTCAAGGCGTTGCGGACGTCCAGTGATGATGACGGGAAGATGTGGGAACACGGTCGTGGCCCCGACACTGCGCGTGCTCTGCTTGGAGGCGTGCGTGCTCATTCGAGGTCAGAATCTGAGCAGCAACTATTTCAGGTCGCGGACAGCGGGAGCGAAAGCGAAGACTAGCAGCTGCGCTGTTGTTGGGAAGGGGCCCTTGTCGTTCGTCTATTTACAATCTTGTTTTTTTTGTCTCTACTCTGCTACTCGTCATGTATAAGTCAGTCTGCCACGCTATAAGTAATCCTTTGAACACAAATAAAGGACCGTTCCACATCCAAGTAGTAATCGTCTGGTATCGTATCCTTAACACTAAAAGCTAAGAACCGCTCGGTTAGTCCTGCAGTCCGCGTCCCGCAAGTACGCCCGTCCGTCGAGGTGAGGCAGCTGCACCCGCCCCCACGATTCCGCCCCCTCTCCGTCGCGATACTGGGCTCTGAGGCCCCTCCGCATCTGCAGTTTTACGCTGCCACTCATCAATCAAGCGCCCGACGCCTTGATACGGCTTCTCTGGCGATGGAGTTTGGGACTCGTCACCCGCAGCAGAAGGCGGTGCAGGGGATGGTGAGCGTCTCTGAATAGGTCTCGCCGGAGCCTCCAGTCCGCCACCACCACCTGTGACATCGAGTTTCGTCGGCGAGCGAGGCCTAGGATACGAGGACGAGGAGGGTTTCCTCTCCATCGCGAGGCCTGGGAGACCAATAGGCGAAACGTGCTCTGTGCGCGGCCTTTCCGACACGCCAACGCCTGCCGACAACTTTTTCGATGGATCCGCGAGCCCGGGCAGCCCGACACCCCCGAGATGGCTCCGCCGCGAGGGAGGCGAGACGTGCGTGGTCGCAGACCGTGAGAGGGACGCTCCCGATTGCACAGGGGTGCTGGGTTGCCGAGTGGTCTGGCTTGGAACCACGTTCCCGCCCAATGCCTCGAAACGCTGGACCATATCCGAGATGGACGTACGCCGCGTATTGCGCTGCACCCGGGCGTCCGGTGTAGGCACGTCCAGGTTGGTGCTGCCGCCATCAACGGGAGAGAGAATGGGGAATTTCACAGCGGCGGTGGCAGGGGAGCTCAGGAACATCGACTGCGGGCGAGCGCGGCTAGGTGTAGTACTAGCAGATGCAGAGGGTGGCGGTCCCGTGTCACGGCTGTTCATGGAATGCTTGCGCTGTCTTGGCGAACGACCAACGGATGAGAACAGATCACCCTTCGTAGAATCAGTGGAAATCGATGGCGAGATGAGCGGCTGCGGTGAAGTAGAGCGCGGCCTTGGCGGATTTCCGGCCGGGGGGAACAACAGAGACCTGCCCGAGCTGGTGATATCTTCTGGCTCTTGTGAAGTCGGCTTCAGCCCTGTAAACGATCCACTGATCCCGGGGGAAGATTTCGCACGTCCTTCTTTCCCTCCCCATAGGTCAACTAACTCGTGAACCGAGCCCTGACGTCCTGCCGAGCGACTCCTCCGGCGACCACCAGCGCTAGTACCGCCAGTTTCCTTCGCCTCGATGCGCGTAGGCTGGCGCGTGCCAGTGAGCCGTTGAGGCACATAGGCAATTGCTTCCTCCGGTCCGTCATCACTGCTCATCGTCGACGTCGTGTCTTGCCGCTTATGACCCGGAGTCCAGCTATCCGCCGGGGGTGGGGCAGATACACGTGGTTCTGTTGACACCAGTCCTGGCCTTGGTCGCACAGGTAGCCGACTGCCAACCGTGTCTATGGGAGTTTGCCTCATCCAGGAAGGTGTGGTTCTCGACGCGGGGGACGGTGATGGTGGAGGTGATGGTCGCTCTTCGGTAACAGCAACAGCTTCCTGAGGGCTCGGGATATGAGGTGCATGTTCGACGATCACCGACGACCGTTTGCTGGGAGAATCTTTTAGCACGGGTTTTGACGTCGTGCCACTCGCTTCGTCTTCCTCTGGTCCGGTCAACCAATCCCGAGGCTCAGGGCGACCCATGATCTGCGCGGGAGATGGGGGCTCGTCAAGCTTGAGCGTCTGACTAGATGGTGGGGGTTGCAAGGCAAGGGATGACTGACGCCTGGGTGGGGCAGCGCGTGATGGGAGACGCGGAAGACGTGAAGGCGATGGTGCTGGAAGATGCGATCCAGCATGTTCACGTTTGGGTGTCCGCACGTCGCGCGGCTCGAGTGATGGGGTACCAGTGGTTTTCTCGGAATCAACGCCCTTATCGCGACTGAGTGCCTGGGTCAATTTGCTTCCAGTACGTTGACCGCTTGTACCGGTAAGTGCAGCATACGAAGGCTGAGGAGGAATGACTGGCGACGTGTTGACAGAGCTAGACTTCTTGTGTAATGGAAGCTGCGCTGATGCCCGAGGAAGTCTAGAGTTCGAAGGCAGGAGCGCACGGTCGAGGTCTTCGAGTGCAGGAAATCGCTGTTCCACACTAAGGTCGACCTTAGGTGCACTCGACTGCAGCTGCGGGGAGGGTGATGTCCGCCAGGAAGCCGAAGCAGGCGGCGCAGGGGATGGACCCTGGGAAGACAATCGTGGCGACGGTGAAGGGCGGGGCGAGTTCGAAGCAGAGGTATGTGAAGATGTTCCTCTGCCAGGAACAGTCAAATTGGTAGAAGAGGGTTCCCCACCTGTCACACTCATAGCTTTCTGAACCTCACCGAGCGTTGGGACAGGCGCACGGTCGGACGAAAGCCCTAGCCCTTCGAATGCGTCCTTCGGTTTATTTGGCCGGAAACGGCTAGTAGTCTCCAGAGGGCGTGAGGAATTCGCCGTAGGCGTAACGTTCAGTTGTGGTGCCAGCCAAGGTATACCGGATGCTGAAGCAGCAGCAGCAGCAGCCGCAGTCGATGATGACGCGAGTCCGCCGTCGAATGAGTCCCCGAACCCACCCAGCCCGGAAAGTGAGCCCTGCATCGTCTTGCGACGGTCGCTTTTCTTTGCCTTGCCGGTATCTGCGCTCGATCCCCGTACAAAATTCCACGCGTCATCGAGGGACGAGGCTGGTGGTGGCCATCTGGTTGGGCTCGCGATACCAGAGCGGTGTCCACGAAGAGCACCGCGCGCGGCCTTCCATGACTCGTCCTCTGCATCGTTGAATTCAAGATCTGGTGGTGGGCGTTCAGCCTTGTCCTTCGTCGGGCTTGAAGGGCCCGTTACGGCATGATGAAGTGATACAGGCGCTGGCCGCCCTCGTCGTAAGGGGGCAATTGCCTCGAGGACTTTTTCCCGTGCCTGAACGCCCGCGTTCTTGACGGGATGAGCTGACGGAGGAGGCGCTTGAGCTTGCGGGACAGACGTGGTAGAAGACCGGTAAGAGACAAGGCCGTCCAAGGCGTTTGAGATCGGAGAAGGCTCGGTAGCTGGACGTGGAAGCAGCTGGGAAGGGGTGGGGACAGTATAATTGAACTTGGATTTGGTACCGCGCATGCGGTGTACCGAATTCAGGACCTCAAACACTGTCGGACGCTGGGCCCCATGTTCACGTAACATAGATGCTGTACGAGTTTAGTTTGAGAAATTAAACCATATACGAAACCTAACATACCAATTTGTGAATTCATCTGCGCCGAATAGACGGGGTATGGCGGTATTTTGTACTGAACGTTCAGGATAGCGAGAGGCCCATGTTCCTCGAACGGAGTAGTATAGTAGCAGAGTTTGTATAAGAGCACACCCAGAGCCCACACATCTGACTTCTCATCGATTGGGCGCCGCAGATATGGATCAACCATTTCAGGCGCACGATACTGAAGAGTAGTGTGTCGATTGAGGTCAGCCTCCAGAGCCCTTATTTCTTGGGTGTTGGCAGGCAGCCTGGCCGCCACCGGTGTTGCAGAGCCAAAGTCGCAGAGCTTAAACAGTGTATCAGAGGACTGAAGGATGTTCTCCACTTTAAGATCACGGTGCAAGAGGGCAGGACGAAGGTTATGCATGGCAGCAACACCCTCGCAAACGTCAACGAAAATCTGGAGAATATCAGCCTCGGTGAGGCGCTCGCGTAGTCTCCTGTTCATCATGTCGATGATCCCGCCACCTGGCTAGGGGTCAAAAGGGGGGATGGGAGGGCATAGCAATATTCAACGAACCTGGACAATATTCCATCAGAATAAAGACTTCATATACTCCAGTTGATGTCCTATGCCAGGCTGCATCGATAAGATGGACAATATTTGGGTGGCCTTTGAGAATACGCTGGAGTCTGTTTGAGATGCATTATCCGTTCCCAGTGACGGCAACATACCATGATGTCCACTTCCTTCTTTACCTCCGTGAGCATCGGCTCATTTGGGACCGCGATACGCTTAAGGACATGATGTGTTGTCCCATACACGGGTGTAGGGGTCCGGACGAGGTAGACATGTGCAAATCCGCCTGTCCAAGATGGTTACGACGGCCAGAAAAAGAGAAAGGAGCAACCAGACCTTGGCTGAGGTACCGTTCTACCTGGACAGTATACTTGTTCACTGAGATTGTCTGGCCTTGTACAAGGGTACCCTTGTTGTTGGCCTGGTGGAAAGCCATAAAGTGTCTGGACGAGACGAGAGCAACTTGAACGGGTGAACACACTAAATCGGTCTCGCTCGCGTGGAAACCACGTGGCATCACTATTTCTCGCTTCCGCCCAAGTTCTTCCGCCCAAGTTTCTCCGTTCGTCCCTCTCCGAGTTACAACGATGACCGATAAGAAATTTCCTCTGAGTTCGTTGACACAACCTCTGGTTCATGCCTTGCCGTACTCTCGTCCTGTAACACCGGGCCCTCAAAGCCCCGTACAGATCGGATGGATCGGACTCGGCGCAATGGGATATCCCATGGCCCAGAATCTCGCCAAGCATCGCGCGGCCCATCTCGAGCGCCAGCCCCCACTACTAGTCTGGAATAGGTCTAAGGAGAGGAGCGAGAAGCTCTTACATGAGCTGGGTGAAGCCAGCGTCGCTATCGCCCAGACCATCGTGGACATCGCGATAAGATGTGACATCATCATTTCCTCGCTCTCTAGCGACGATGTCGTCAAATCGGTATTCAAGGAAATCGTGACTGCACTGCAGGCGAGAAGCTCATACATATGTCTAACTCTGCGAGCGTGCGCTCAAGCCAGCTTGGCTATCATAGACGCAACCTCCAACGAAGCACAAGATATTTGTGGAAACTGGCACTGTCAGTGTCTAAATGCCTTCCACCCCCGCGCACCACACTGACCTACAAAATTGCAGATATATCCCAGTGTAGCAGGCATGTTACAAACACACAGCATTGACCCTCTACTGAGACACAACAACTTCCTACAGGCGAACTTGATGCACTTGTATCTGCCATCCCTCTTTGCCACCTTGTGACCGCACCTGTCTTTGGCCCACCCGCCATGGCCGAAAATGCCTCCCTCATTATAGCGCTCAGCGGTGATTATCGCTCGAAGAAAGAGGTCGCCTACACACTCGTACCAGCCATAGGTCGTCGCGTCTTGGACCTTGGCGGAAATGTCGAGAAAGGTCATTCAGTCGACCTGCACTCATGTTTACTTAAATTGACGAAGGAGTGACTACTATTAGCACCAACCTTCAAGCTTATCGGCAATTCTATGGTGTTGGGCTCTCTTGAGTTGATTGCGGAAGCATACACGATCGCAGAAAAGTCCGGAATCGGCCAAGAGATCGTTTACGAGTATATCAAAGGTGTGAGGTCTTGATCCTCAGAAAATATCTGTCCACTGAGAATGTCCTTTCTACCCGCGTGTATGATAGAATTGATGCCCGCTCCCATGTCAGCACCTTGCTTTCCTAGCGTTCCTCTCCTCTCACTCTGTCTTTGTTTGCTTTTTGCAGCTGGCTCTTATACGCTGACAAGATGCTACACAACAAATTCGACGGCACCAGTGGCTTCGCCATCGACGGTGGCGTAAAAGACGCGACTCACCTCCGTCGGCTTACCTCGGAGCACAACTCGCCCATGCCCGCAATTGACGCTGCGCACAACCACTTGCTTGCCGCTCGCGCAATGCACACCGCCCAGGCGCGAACAGGCACCACTAGCTTCCCCGTACTCGACTGGTCTGCATTGATTGCCGGCACTCGCGTTGCGGCGGGGCTGGACGCGTTCGACGGTGGGAAGGCACGTATCCCCTCAGGGTCTTGCCCGCATCCACTTCGTCTTCTTACGGGTCCAAATTTAGGAATCTGGCCCTGTCCCTGAAATCGAATAAGCCCGATCAATGCTGTACTGTAGAGTATCGTGTAGGAACTGTGAAGGATAACGGTGACCAGTTGGAGTTGAAATCGGTCTCATAGTTTGTTTGTTAGATTAAAATCTGAACTTTGTTTGTAGAGGTACCCACATTTTGTGCCACAGAGCCAGTCATGAAGCTGATATCATAGAACGCCAACGCCTTCCCCTTCCCCTTATTTTTTCTCGTTACGTCATTCGAAGTGCTTACACCTTCAGTGCCTTACGGTACCGCACAAACGCGATGAGATTATCCCTCACTTCCTCTCCACGCCTCTTTAACTCTTTCCCACCCTCCTTCTTCCGATCTATGCTCTTAACCGCGCGCCGCACGTCCTCCACGGCGCCCGCCAAAGCCGCAAGCACATTACCAGCGCGAAAGTTGGCCTCCGCGGGCGCACGCTCGTCCGCGAATATGTCGATCAGCGACTCCGCGGCCTGCAACATCGTCTCTGTTCCCGTGCGCCGCTCGGGGACGAGTAAACCTAGTAGGTACGAGGCGATGACGCGGTTCGCGTCGAGCGATGTGGAGTGGGGATGCCGTGCGAGTGCCGTGAGCGTACCGATGCACTTGACGCGAACCGCATCGTCCGTACGCGCCTCACACAACGCAATGAGCGCTTGTACCTGCGACTCCTCTGGAGCCTAGCGTATCATCCGACTTAAAGCGTGAATGATCCTCGCGCAGTTGGAATCAAACTTACGATGTTTCCCGTCCACACGGTGCCGATACCCCATAACACACCCACCGCAACGTCCCACACCACCGCACGTGCGCTTCCCGGTGCAGCCTCTATGGGATTCCCGGCACCCGCGAGGGCAGTCCAGACGGTGCTCCAGACGCGTTGGCCGGCTTGCACTTCGGACGGCGCTGAGCCTGACGCAGCTGCAAGCGCCAAGAATGCGTTTGAGAGGCACTCAAAGGCAGCTATATGAATCGCGCTGAGCGCGGACGTCGTTGGTGCATGAGGCGAGGGCGCAGAGAAAGAAAGCTCCGTGGGTTGAATAAGCGCCAGAAGCGGTTCAAGGAGCATCGAGAGGAACGATGGCGTGTTCACTTTATTGGAGTTGAGCTCGGGGGCGTCATCTAGGGCCATGGGCTCGTCCGGCGTCTCGTCCATAGCACTATCGTCGGCTGCGCCATCTTCAAAGATCTCCTCTTCCGCCTCCTCGTCTGCGCCAGGATCAAGATCCGGGTCTGGAAGCGTTGCACATACACCAGTCAGTATTTCGAGCGCGAGCTGCGCCGCCCGTAGATTCGCCTCGATGCGTTCGAGGCCAAGTTCGGTTTCAGATTTGTGTTCTAATCTAGGCTGCTGTTTTGAATCCCAATGATTGACCTCAGGCTTCTCGAGCTGTACTCCATTGTCACGAATCATGTAAGAAAAAAGGAGACGACTCGCGACGTGCCTGTGTCTGGACCAAACCCCGAACGGCTTCCGTAGCCTCTGGAAGAGATGTAGAGGAGATCACCGGGACAAGCACGGGCAGGAGGATGTCTTTATCGAGGTCGATCGACGCAATAGACGACGGTGGCGTGAACGGTGCGAGATTTCGTAAAATACCTGTGTTTCCTAATCAGTCACCCAAGAACACNNCATAAACCCCCTCGGACAAAAACTTACCACAAACCAGTATGCCCAGTGTGACAGCGCGCTCCTCAGCCGCGGGATTTCTCCCCTTGATGTCCTGCACGCCGCACGATTTTGCAATCTCGTGCAGAGACGAAACATAGCTGAGGTTGGCGCGAATCTCGTCCGCGATCGGCGGATTGTCGTCCGTCAAGACGTAGAGGCACTGGGCTGCAGTCACGTCAGCAAATTTGCCCGTGGCTTTATCGAACCCGCTATTCTTTGTGATTGTGGAATTTAAGCGGTATGACGCACCCGCCGATATAGCCGTCGCGACGGGTAAACGTTCACGAGATGACAAAAAAGCCATCAAGAACGGGACGAGTGTGAGGTTGTTAACGGCGTTCAGCGCCTTGATCGACGTTTCCCTGTATGCTTCGACATCTCAGATGGCCCGAAATGCCACTCGAAGGGAAGGAAGGAGGAGGGTGTGGGAGATTCGATGATAGAGAAAACGAGGGACCCCCGCGGCGCCCAAAAAAAAAAACTCACGAGAGACACCACAAAACGGTAATAACGTTTTCGGCAAATTCGTAAACCACCTTTTGCGCATTCTCGGGGGCCGTCTTTGGCGAATCGATATATTGCGCCAGAATCGACGATATCTAAAAGTAGAAGGAAGACACAGATGAGGCGCTACTGGCACTGGCACTGGCATACAGGCATACAGGTGCCGAGGGGATAAAGATAGAAACGAATACGTACTTTGGGTATGAACGTCGCCAGTGGCGCGAGTATATTCTTGTTGTACATCTCGGCGCAAATTTCGTATCCGCCGTCAATACACAGATTTCTAAGGGTCGGTGCCGCGACGTGAGCTCAAGCGTCAAGACATTGACCACAAAGAGAGAAAAGAAAAAGAAAAGCGCGCACCGCAGAGCTCCGGCAGCTTCTACTACGACTTCCTCCTCGGGGTCCGTGAGCCGGCCAATGAGAGTGCCAACAACGTTTTTGCCTTGCAAGAGACGCCGCGTCGACGGATCGTTGTAAATCAGGTTTGAGACTGCGACGCATGCCCACTTGCGCTCGAGGGGATCTACACTCTCCATCTAAAAACAAAAACAAAACCCCGGGGAAACATCAGTACCTGCGCGTCTGTGTGTGTGCACGGATCCAGATATCAGAGAGGAAAGGGCTTTTGCGTTTGTTTTTCTAAAGAAAGGGAAGATGAGATACCTTTTTTATGATGGGTAGTACGGCCTCGGTTTTGTTGGACGTGGAGGACGCAGCGGCGAGGCCTTTTGGTAGATGAGAGTCGGGCACGCGCATGGGGTTGTGCCGACGCATGGAACGTTTCTTTTGAGATTTGCCCATGGCTACGTCGTATTGTGTGAGTACGTCGTAAAGATGTTTTATCCCCGTTGACTTGAGTCAGCGGAAGATATATCGATAACTCAGCTCGAGGAAATTTTGTGTGCGACCGTGCAACGATAAGATGTCGGTGCCGGCCCGGATTCAAGAAGGACGGCTCTCACGGGGGGGATCAATCATCATAAGGCAGCAGTGAGGCAGCACACTATCACGCAACGATCACAAACTATTGTGCCACTCTGCAGCAGCAAATGCACGCAACGTGTAACAACAGCATAACTGTACTGCACATCTCGGGGCCGAACCACATAATTGCCATGAGTTATCTGTGAAAAAGAACGAGGCCATGATCATGAATGAGCGCTCTCTGTGGATGTGGATGATCACATCGTGAGCTGCGACATGACCCCGATTAGATGACATCCCATCTGATGCAAGAGAAATGCAATGCATAACTTGGGACCCTACAGCACGTCCAACACCGTAATACCATACTGTAAGGTCCCGGTCCCGGAACATCATACAGATCTCGTTTCGCACATAACCGAAGATCAGGGTCGGTTGCTATACAGTGCCAACAAAGGGGTGCCAGTGGGAACTGTA
>QLPC01001361.1:2433-45756 GCA_003314055.1 Lactifluus hygrophoroides | reverse complement strand
CGCTGGGCTTTACTGAATGTACGTGCCCTGCTTAATCATCTTCCCTCTTTTATTGGATGCGTTTTTTTGCTAGACAATCCCTCCCGCATCACTCCCAGCGCTCTTCGGTTCATCGCTCGAGGCCCCGCTCCTCGTCTCCTTCATTCCTGTACTCGCCGTCGCCACGTCATCCGATACCGCCCGGGCGTACATGTGTGCGCTGGCGCGGGTGTCCCGATTCAAGACTGTTGTGCAATTTCTTAGCAAGGCGGAACGGGATGCCGCACGCGCAGTGTGGGAAGCTGTCGTGCAGAGTACCGACGACGCTCAGACGGATGATGCAGAGGCAGCAGAGGCAGCGCGCTCGTGGGGGTTCACAAATGCATAAATTCGGGGCGATACCGGGTAAAAAGTGATTAAAAGGAGGTATATCGCGCTGCTATCTATGATCTAATTACAGTAGCAGACCATAACTCAAGGAGTACGTATACGAGATATAATCTGAGCTACAACAAAAACATTATTCGATATCCACCAAACCATTTGTCTCACCATCGAAGGAGTCCCTGATCTTGTTCTCTTCTAATCGAACGAACCGGCCGAGAATCTCCCGGAGCGCAGCACGGTCATTGCGTGAATCAAATACAGTCGCGTGGTCGAGCTCGGGGAAATAAAGCACTTCGAGCCCGTCCTGGGCCCAACGACTGGGCGACTCACCCATACCGATACTCTCCTCACCGATTTCGCTGCCTGTGAGATACGCACGCACAGCGCGCGCATCAACGATCTGGTCGCGTCCCGCGAGGCTAACCGCGACAGGTGGCGGCTTCCACATTCCATTCTTCGTAACCCCCTCCTGGCTCTTATCCTCGCCTACGGGAGAGGCAAGAAAGACGTCCTCGCGAAAGAGGATACACTCGAACCAGAAAAAGTGCCGTGAGAGCGCGCGCGAGGTGTCCGCGTCGCGACTCGCAAAGTACCACAGCTGCCACTCGTTCGCGTGGCGTGGTTGGCGGTAGACAAAGTTGTATGCGACCGATGGGTGATGTAACAGGAAAGGGATCGGGTCGATGAGCAGTGCTGCTGCGATGACGAACTGGGGCTCGTCACCACCACTACCGCCGTCGTTCGTCACGTGATTCCCATCGGCGACAATTGGATCTGCGTTGTGTTGGTGTTGGGTTGTGATAGTGAGAGGAATCGATGGTCGATTGGTAAAATCCTGTTGTCGACGCAGGAGGTATGCGGATACGATGGTGCCGTATGAATGTCCTGCAATGACGACGCGGTGTAGTCCATGGGCATCCAATATGCGCGCGATAGCTGCACAAATCGCGTCGCTCGGGTGCGGAGGCTCAGTGATATGCATAGAAATGGGTAAAATTTCTATAGCAAGTATACCGACGTCTGGGTCCTGTATTGAGAGTTCGCGAAGGAAAGGTATGTAAGGCAAGAGACCGATGCCGATGCCGTGGATGAAGAGGATCGGGAGTTTAGTTTGTGAACGGTGTGGGCGGTACCAGTATGGTATATTGGTTTGATTATCCATAGATGTGCGCGAGAACAATGCGAGAAGCGGACGTGGAGGAAAGACGCGGAACCATTTGCGGGTATTGTAGTGGGTGAAGCCATGGTAATAGAGAGCAATGGAACTGAAGGTATCGACGAGACAGACTAACTGATCACGAGATTTAGTACTAGTGGAGAGCGCTTGCATGCGGAACTCACCATATACCAGATAAAAGGACGGTGGACCATATTAACGGGGTCTATGGTGAGGCGGAGACATTGCATCTCAGATTTGTCACCTCTGTTGAGTGGGTAACCGACATATTGTCCCATGACGGTGATGTAGTGATCGAGCTCTTGTTCCCACTCTTCAAGGATCTCAGTTGTGCGAGCTGAGAAGAGAGCCCATAGAAGCCAGTCGACAACGTTGTCACGATTGACGCGACGACCGGGAGCACGGATGAACCAGCTGGTGATCGACTCTGATGTCATCGAGTCTGCGCACTTGTGGAAGAGTGCCTCACGTTCAGCGCGGGAGAGACGCGGCCAATGCTTAGCACCCTGATGGGATAATGAGCCTTTGCGGTTAAAGCGATTTGGTAACAACGTACCTGCTGCATATGAAAGCGTCTTGGCAGATACACAAACAAGAAGAACGATGCCTCGATGAGTGTATAAACAGTGAATACAGGAAACCGAAGGAAGGTGCCAAGATAACAAGAAGCTACGATATAGATAATCGAGAGCGGAGCGATGAGACGGAGGAATAGGATTGAGATCCTTATGAAGACATATTCTGGCAAGCTTTGGCCTATCATACTTTGCAGTATTGCTGAACCAGCTTGCAGTGCCCGCAATAAAGAGGAGACGTTTATGTGTGTCACGGGCAGACTGACAGCATGTGAAAAGATACTGTATTCGGTTCGGGCGCGAAGAAATGATGAGGATGTCGTCAGTGGGCGCTGGCTGGGCTGCGTGACGTAACCGTGACCGTGGGAGTAAAATCGATGATGACTAATAGACTTGTTGCTTTGTTTGTTCTCCCTCGTTTGTTTTGTTCCTTCCCCTTCCCACCCTCACAAATGGCTAAGAAAAAGAGTAAGCAGGTAAGTCAACCCTTTTGTTCGCATCTATCCTTCAATCTTTGACATTGTTGGAAAGGTTCTGCGCCCATGGTGCTGGTATTGCGAGCGAGAGTTTGAGGATGAGAAAGGTTCGTTTTGACTCGAATCGCTTATCTACGTCGCACGCAATGTCCTTCTTTCAGTTTTGATGCAACACCAAAAGGCCAAACACTTCAAATGTGGCATGTGTCCTCGTCGTCTTAACACAGCAGGTGGTCTTGCGGTTCACATCCAACAGGTTCACAAGCTCGAGCCGGAAAAGTACGCTACGTGTCCTCCTTTTGCAACTAATCTTGATCTTATCTTCTTCATCTAGCCTTCCTCGCATTGAAAATGCACTTCCCGGACGTGATGGATACGAGGTTGAGATATTCGGTATGGAAGGTATTCCTGCCCCAGATGTCGCAGATTATAAGCGCCGCAAGGAAATCGAGCTTGGCCTCACCGCCGGTTCTATATCGCAGCCCCAACCCAAACGGCCAAAGACAGAAAATCGCCCACTCTCTGAGGATGAGCTTCGTGCTCAGCTCGAAGCGCACAAGGCACTCATGGGGGCCCACGAAACCCCTGCGCCTGCGCCTACCGATACAAACCAAAGCAGCGTGTATGCAGCCACACCCCAGACATATGTGGCTCCTCCCGCACCAACCCCTCCAGTTCCAACTCCTGTGCCAGTGATTCCTCCAGGTGCGCCTCTTGCCTTCCCTGGACTGCCACCGCCCCCGGGCGCTTTCCCAGGAGCACCTCCCTTCCCGCCCCCAATCCCAGGCGCGCCTGGTATCCCTCCTGGGTACGGTTCATGACCATCTTCTACTCACCTTTTATATTGACCTGCTTTTAGGCCGCCACCGCCTGGGTTCCCTGTTCCACCAGGTTTCCCTCTTCTCCCAGGCATGATGCCACCTTTCCCACCGCCCCCCGGTATGATCCCTCCATTCCCTCCGCCTGGTGTAACTCCACCGTTTCCTCCTCCCTCTATGACACCACCTATAATCTCTGGCTCGACACCTGTGCCACCGTCTTCCTCTGTCACGCCGGCTCCCCTATTAAATCAATCAACAGCGCCGCCCCCGCTTTCGCTACCTAATCCAGCACTCATGCAGACAAATCCAGAGCTGAAGAAGAAGACTGTACTCAAGTACCTTGAGCCTAACTTTTCCCCGGTATGTTTGCTGTGTTCGTCCTTATAGTTTATTGTAACAAGCTGATCATACTTCGTGATAAAGGACGAGGTCCGCTCCCGGCACCTGAGTTACTACTTTGCTAAGGACACGCTTGCATCTGCTCCCGAGGCAAAGACTGATACTGCGCCTGCGCAGGTCGCGCCCGAGGCTGGGGCAGCGGCTGCTGCTCCAGAGGAAGCGCGTGGTAAGAAGCGCGCACGCGCGGAGGATTTCTTGTAGTAGTTCACCCCAATGACGCTGAAGAGGGTTGGATAAAGGAGAAAAAGGGAGAGTTGAAAGAGGCGGAGGCTTACCAGTCCGTCCCTCTGCTCGTGCTCTTGTGCTAGCCGATGTCATTGCTCATCTCTTCCACTCCGAGGTTGCGAAATTTCAAAGATGGTAGGGGGGATTGTTGATGGTATCAACGCTGGTGCGGGCCTTCCTTTTTTTTTTTTTTGTTTTCCTTGTTCTCTTTGGCCAACGGGGCTCTGTTATGTGTCGAAATATGTACGGTCGGTCCTTCGTTCTTCCCTACTTGTGCTTATGTCTTCCGCCAAACGAATGGCACACAAGGTTCGTGATGCTGTGAATGATAGTAGTCTGACGTAACATTGCACGCACTTTGGGCTCACCACCCCCATCTAAACTTTCCGTGCGATTTAGGTGATGGTAAGACGGTCTTTTATTGTACGAGTAGTGACATATCAGGGCTGGACAAAGCAAAGTCATGAGTGGAAATCGACCACCGCGTGCGTGAGCCGCTACTGACTGTTGTTGCGTTGTGAATTGGACTGAGACATGCCCATAGTGCTCATGTCGGTTACTGAACGGAACACTTGACTCTCAAGCAGCCTTAAGCCTTCATACAAGGCTTGCCGCCGGATCAGCATGGACCCAAGCGGTAGGTGTTGGTTCTATGTCGTGACATTTATAGCGGTTCGATGGCGTAGTTGGTTATCGCATCTGTCTAACACACAGAAGGTCCCCGGTTCGAACCCGGGTCGAACCATCTTTTTATACCTCCGATAACTCCCGAGATGCTTCAAGTTGTAGTAGGCTATCTTCGCTTTGAGTCCCGGATTACTATTGAGAAGAGCTCAGAGGTGATATTCAAGGGTGTGCAGTACCAGTACATAAAACTCTATTTTACACTCCAACTAGGCCGACATACGCAAGATACAGAAAGAACGTGATGATACAAGTACTTGGTTATCCGGATTCATGCATGATGTCTACGGTGCGCAGGTGTGCATGCAATGTGGGTGACGATCACTCTACACTTGGCCTTTCCATCCCCACAGTATGAAGTACCGCGACAGCATCAAAACTACCACCGCAACCATCAATGTGGATCCTAAAAATGATGGAGTGGCAAGCAAAGTTAGCACCCTGGAGTCCCATAGACTCGTACTCGGGTGTTAAAGGAGAAGAGAAGTGGAAGAAGACAAACCTGCGTATATACCGACGGCAGTGTACCCGCCCGAAGATTGATTGATGACGCCGGATATGGGCGGACCTGCAAGTGCGCCCAGCGAGACGATGGTGAGGTACATCCCTATGCGACGGCCTACATCGGTGCTATCGCCGAGCGCGATCATCGGCACACCGATGAGGCTCGCAAATGCACCGTTTGATGCGCCGTAGAATAGCGCGAGCGCTATGAGCGCGGCTGGGTAGCGCACATACGGCCAGAGGAAGGTCAGCACTCCTGCGAGGAAAACTGCGGGAGTCATGACGTTGATCGCTCCTGTAAATTGTGTGAGACAACCTTTTTCCGTGGGAGGAAAAGAGGGAGAGATTGGGGCTGGGGCTGGGGCGGGGGCTGGGGCTGGGGCTGGGGGAGGCGGGAACGCGGAAACTTACCGACGCGGTCGGCGAGGATGCCGCTTGTTAGGCGACCGATGGCAGAACCTGCATTGGCGATGGAGACAAGGTAAGAGGAAAACTTGTCTGGGACGCCCTGTGATCGTGCGCTTGCGTCGATGAAGGTGAGCACTGGGAGTGTGGTCAACGCGGTTATTCTGAAGGGAAAGGAAAGGAGAGGCAGACCTGTGTACAGCCCCAGATAGGTGACAAACCCGGATGCAGAGTACGCACAGTACGCAGCTGACTTGAACTGCTTTGGATTGAAAAGGCCTCCAGAGACCTTGATCGGAGGAAGTCTACGCATCATCGTCTATTGTTGATCCATCTGCATCATTTCACGGGTATATCCCATGTATATGCGTACCAGGTTCGCAATTCCTAAGGTAAACATCAAGATGAACGCCATGACTCTCATTGTCCATTTGAATCTGTGGGGTACCTCAGCAGAATGGGCTCACATTGTGATTTGCGCGTACCCTATCATGACGTGCAAATTACGGAATACCACAGGGAGTACTATGCCACCAATAGACGAGGAAAATGCGACGATTCCGAAGGCTGTAGCCTGCCTCTTTTTGAACCAATGGGCAATGACACTCATCACAGGTCCGAATATGAGTCCACAAGAAGCCTATGCCAGTGAGTGGATGACTAGTTGACAAGCAGTTTCTGGGGAATGTTCGAGGCACTGACACCAATTCCAAAGCCTTGACAAAGCAAAAAATGCCAATAACTCTGACACTCCGCGACTAGCAATGTGCAGACGACAAGGTTTATCGATGCCGCAAGTAGAGGAACACGAAAATGGCCAGTATCGAATAGCCGTCCACTGATAAGCGCTGGAAAGAAGACCAAAGCATACTGATCAAGTAGATAAAGTCTACCTTGGTGCTAGAGGATTTCAGCGGGAACTTGAAACACGTACTTGTGCGGACCCTATCCAGGCACTGGAAGTTGTTGAGTTTGAATGGGCGAACAAAAAGGAGTAGAAGTGATGTGACGTACATCGAAGAAGGCGAAGTGCCTTTAAGTAAAACATTCTGATAATAGTCTTGAAATACCTGATATAAATGAAGTAGGTTATCGATCAGCACTCGCAAGCCGAGTGAGACGGAGTGGATGAGGTCGATGAGGAACTGACGCCAAAGGAGTTCACGTAGCCGAATCTTCCATTCAGTGCCGTCAGATATTTGAAGCGCGGTCGACGTCACGACAGTCACTCACGTTGAAAATTCTGCACATGAGCTCTAGTAATACCAACTGTCCGTCACTGTCCAATGTCCATAGGTCACTAATGGGCAAATACGCACACCTAGCACTACTAGCCACGCCCGCAGACCGCCATCAGGGCAATCGTCCAGGGTGTGTTGTCGGTCCACTGAGTCCGGCTGCTCTGGAAGTACTGCCTCCGGGGAATATAAAACTTCCACACCTCCTTTTTCTTCCTGAAGGCATGGTGTGGATATGGGTCCATCGTCTAACATCGGGCGAGCGTTCGGTACTGTTTGACAGCTAGTTTTTGGGCTGAAAATCAGACTCTTGAGCGGTAGTGCGGTACAGCGTAAGGCAGCAAGAACGGAAATGTGAAGGTGGGGGTCCTGTCCAACGGCAGCAACCCCAGTCCAGTTAGTTTATGTCAGGTCTCTTTCATGACGATCTAGGGAAAGCAGAGACAGGATAACGTCGTAAACGTCCCTTTTTCCTCCCTTCTCTGGAATGGTCGTGGGCGTCTGATTGGCAGGCACAAACATTTCGGCCGCCGTTCCGACTCGGAGGTCATTGGAATTTGAGGGTGGTGAGCCCCGGCGGGTGACTCGGAGCCATGATCAAGAGCGCTTGGGAGTTGGGAGTGGCAGGCCCATTGGCAGGCTGTGCCTGGTTTGTACTCTGATCAAGCCATCCTTGTCCCTTTACCTAGTCTCTGTTTACCTAGTCCACAGTTATATATCAAGATTTTTTCAAAGCTGATGAGTGGGAGCGCAACCACTCAATATGTGTGTGAAGCCCTGTTCTCAATCTGACCGGCTGACCTGTTATATACAAATACAAAGTACGAAAATATCGGCCCGAATGCAAGTCCAGGTACAACTCTATCTATATTCCTGCATGATCTTGATAGGGATTGGCGCGGGGATAGCGAGGATCACCCTATACATTGCCTCTCCACCTCCCCAAGACGATGTACCGTGTCGTTATCAAAAGTGCCACCGCAATCATCACCGTGGACCCTAAAACCGAGATAGCAGGATCAACCCCCGAACTTCACACACCGGCACTTTGGGCGTAAAAGGGACAGGAAAACCGACCTGCATAGATACCGACGGCAGTGTATCCGCCGGAGGAGCGACTGATGGCGCCAGATATGGGAGGACCTGCAAGCGCTCCAAAGGAGAGGATGGTGAAGTACATCCCCATGCGACGGCCTACATCAGTGCTGTCACCCAGAGCAATCACCGGCACGCCGATGACACCTACAAACGCGCCCGACGACGCGCCGTAAAATAATGCGAGTATGACGAGCGCGCCTGTACCCCGCACATGTGGCCATAGGAAGGTCAGCACCCCTGCGAGGAAAACCGCAGGAGTCATAACGTTGATCGCGCCTGTGACAGCCGTGAGACGTTTTTGCAGAACAGTGGGGAAAGTGGGAGAGGGTGAGGGGAGACGAGGTGCCAGAACGTACCGAAGCGGTCTGCGAGAACACCGCCTGATAGGCGACCGATGGCCGAACCTGCGTTGGCGATGGGGACGAGGTAGGAGGAAAGCTTATCTGGGACGCCCTGTGATCGTGAACACGTGTTGATAAAGGTCAACACTGAGGATAGAATTGGTCAGATCATTTATTTTCACGAGAAAACAGGGGGTGCGGCGTGAGGGGGACAAACCTGTGTATACCCCAAGGAAGGTGACAAAGCCGGATGCGGTGTATGTACAGTAAGCGGATGACTTGAATTGCTTCGGATTGAAAAGGCCTCCAGAGGCATTGATCGGAGGGAGTCTACGTCTCAAGGTCTGTACCTGATTAAGGCGCATTCGCACGTAGGTCTATTATTATATGCGTACCAAGTTCATGATTCCCAGAGTGAACGTCAAGATGATGGCAATGATTCTCATTGACCATTTGAACCTGTGAAGTTACTCAGCTGAATAACTCAATATTATGACTTGTGCTTACCCTATCGCCACGTTCAAGTTATGGAACACTATAGGGAGCACTGTGCTACCAATACCTGAAAAAACTGCGACAATTCCAAAAGCTATGGATTGTTTCTTTTTGAACCAATGGGAGATGATACTCAGCACAGGCCCGAATATGAAACCACTTGAAATCTGTAAACGATAATAGTGAATGAAGTGTTACTGGAAAGCATTCAAAGCACTGACGCCGATTCCAAAGCCTTGGCAGAGCAAAAATTGCCAATATTTCTGGCATTGTGTGACTAGAAGAGTGCAGAGGACAAGACTTATAGATGCTGTGATCTGAGGCGCCCGAAAATGGCCAATATCGAATAGGCGACCACTGATCAACGCTGGGAAAAATACCAAGGCATACTGGTCGATGTGTTAATTTTTCCCTGGCGCTAGAGTATTGACAGGAATACGTACTTGTGCGGAGCCTATCCAGGCACTGGACAGAAGAAGTTGACTTTTGAATGTGCGTACAACAAAAACAAAGTCTAGACGAGATATTACGTACATTGAAGAAGGCGAAGTGCCTCTTAGTAAGACATTCTGATAATAGTCTTGAAATACCTGATATATACGATGTTGGTCATAGATCAGCGTTCACAAGTCATTTGGGACTGGCCCGGAAGGTGTGACTGACTCCGAAGGAATTCACGTAGCCGAAACTGCATTCAGTGCCATCAGTCTTTTAACAGGACTACCAGAGGTGGTGCACATCATGATTCTGCTCACGTTGAAAAAGTTGCACATGTGCCCTAGGAAATCAGCGTCAGTCACCGTTCACAGAGCATAAATGATCATTGAGGCACCCCCAGCACGATCAGCCATCCCCGCAGACCACCATCAGGACAAACGTCCAGGATGTGTTGTTGGTATACAGAGTCTGAAGGCAGTGAAGGGGAGTATGGACTTTCTACATCTCCTTCTTTCGAGAGATGTGATGTAGGTGACATCGAGCAATCGATAGAATGAGACATTGGTTAGATTGCAGTACGGCGCAGCGCAACGCAGCAAGAAAAGGGGGTTAACAGCTCCCTGCTGTCCAGTCCAGCCAATTTATGTCCATCTCGCTGGCATCCGTCAAGAAGCTGTCTAACTAGCTAGGGATTTACATAGCGCCTGCCATGCCCATCTTGCTGGGCACGAGTAAGGCGTCACATCAGGTGATTAGTGTGGGCAATGTGAAAATGGAATATGGGGGTGCGGGCCGGAATTACTAACATATGTAAGCTACACGAGGCTGGTTCGAACACGGGGCACACCATTTTCACTGTCATTATTTGAGCGTGGGATACAGCCGCTCATTGCGCCAAGTCCTATTCAGTTGTTTGCAAATTGGGTTAACAGCTCAAGGTACAGTGAAATAGTGATAGCACGAGTACATGTACATTCACACCAATGAATGGTGATGTGGTCAGTAACGCAGGGATCCCTCTACACTTTGCCTTTCCATCTCCCCAGCATGAAGTATCGCGTCAGCATCAGAAGCATCGCCGCAAGCATCACCATGGACCCTAAGAACCAAGGAAGATCAGCACTCAAGTCTCACACATACGCATTTTGTCCAAACGAAGAAGAGAAGACTGACCCGCATAGATACCCACGGCAATGTACCCGCCCGAGGAGCGATTGATGGCGCCGGATATTGGCGGACCTGCCAGTGCACCGAGCGAGATGATGGTGAGGTACATCCCCGTGCGACGGCCAACATCGGTGCTATCACCGAGCGCAATCGGAGGCACGGCGATGAGGCTCATAAACATACCGGACGATGCGCCATAGAATAGCGCAAGTACAACGAGCGCGCCCGTGTCGTGAGCCTGCGGCCATAAGAAGGTTAACCCTCCTGCGAGGAAAGCTGCGGGTGTCATGACATTGATCGCGCCTGTGCGATTGTGAATAGTGGGTAAAAGAGGAAGTGTGAGGGGACAATGCGACGCACCGACGTTGTCTGCGAGGACGCCACCTGATAGACGACCGATGGCAGAACCTGCGTTGGCGATGGAGACAAGGTAGGAGGAAAGTTTGTCTGGGACGCCCTGTGATCGCGAACTTGCGTCGATGAAGGTCAACACTGCGGATGGGAGTGATGAGATATGTTTTTCTCACGAGGGAAAAGGAAGGATGACAAACTTGTAAAGAGTCCGAGGAAGGCAACAAAGCCGGAAGCAGTGTACGCACAGTAAGCGGGTGACTTGAACTGCTTCGGGTTGAAAAGGCCTCCGGAGACGTTGATCGGGGGAAGTCTACGTCTCAGCGTCTGGATTTGGTCAATACGTATTCACAGGTATATCTAGTGTTATATGCGCACCAAGTTCGTGATTCCCAGAGTGAACGTCAAGATGATGGCAATGATCCTCATTGACCATTCGAATCTGTGATCTAATTCAGCTGAATGGCTTCAGTGTATGTTTTGTGCCTACCCTATCTTGTCGTTCAAGTTCCGGAATACTACAGGGAATACTGTGCCACCAATAGATGCGGCAAAAACAACAACTCCGAAAGCAGTAGACCGTCTTTTTTTGAACCAATGGGCGATGATGCTCATCATAGGTCCAAATATGATCCCACTTGAGGCCTATAAGCGTCACGGTCAATATTTATCGAGCAGTTGCTTGACATGGTATTCAAAACACTGACACCAATGCCAAAGCCTTGGCAAAGCAAAAAATGCCAGTATTTCTTGCACTGTGCGACTAGAAGAGTGCTGAGGACAAGAATTATCGATGCCGCTATCAGAGGCACTCGAAGATGGCCAATATCGAATAAGCGACCGCTAATGAGTGCCGGGAAAAATGCCAAGGCATACTGGTCAATCTGTGAATTTCACTTGTCGCTAAAGATATCTATATGAACGCGTACTTGTGTCGACCCTATCCAGGCACTAGAAGAAGTCGACTTTTGAATGTGCGAACAATAGAAAGAAAGTAGAGATGAGATATGACATACATTGAAGAAGGCGACATGCCCTTTAGGAAGGAATTTTGATAGAAGTCTTGGAATACCTGATATTATTGGGTGGATCAGTATTCATAAAGTGACCTGAAATCGGATGTAACTGACGCCGAAAGAGTTCACATAGCCGAATCTTTACACGGTGCTATTAGCCTCTTACGAGTAACAATCACTGGCAGAGGTAGGCCATACGACGCTGCTCACGTTGAAAAGGAAGCACATGCGCCCTAGTAAACGCCATTCGTCACTTCCCACAGACAGCAGATGATCAAGAACGCACCCCTAACACCACTAACCATGCCCGCAGACCGCCATCAGGGCAATCGTCTAGTGAATGTTGTCGGGAAACCAAATCTGGGGGAACTCCAACATCGCCTTCAAGATTTTCTTTCTTGCGGTATGACGTGGGGCTGTCCTCTGACATAGAGAAATCGATAAGTGTGCGACGAGTCAACGGCTAGCTTTGCACTTCAAAAAGTCCAGATTGTTGACTAGGAACGATGCAGCGAAACACAGAAAAGAGAGGGCCTTAATTCCGAGGCATCCTCGTCCAACCAGTCCAGTCAATTTATGTCCGTCTCATTCGCGGGGAATTTTTCCAGCCGACAAATTTTGTTCCTCTAATCTCTGTTGATGTGTCATGGCATTTGGTGATTGGCCATGAGACTCTGAAGAAGACATAAATAAGGCTCAAGGAGTCACCGGCTCATCCCGCATTCGTGAGTTGCAATAAAAGTGCACACGTTGGTGCAATGGCCCCCGCTGCGCCGCGGCTGTCGAGCTATTTCATGACGATCCGAACCCGCGCCACTGCGCTCCTCGTCATTCAGTTACCGTAACATAATGACGTTTGTTTGAACGTCTTGAGCTGCTGCTTTCAAATTACCATTTTTGGTAGTGCTACACGTGCCGCTGTCCGACCGCGACTGGCATAACTCACTCGCAATCAAAGTTAAGATGCCCCCATCAGTCGAAATTGATTACATAGTGCAACTATACGACTTCTATTCGGTAGTACCAGTTAAGAGCTTATCGTACTTATCGCTCATACCTAGCTACTAGTGATTGATTGAATTCACGCTGTGGTTTAGCACCAAATGACCCTAACTAGGCCTAACTCCCTGATCGTGGAACGCCAGGAATGGATCTAAAAACTTATTCAGTAAGTTATACCCACCTTCGACCAAAAATATGACATCACCTTCGTCATATTGCTCCTCCGCTGGCCATACGCCAGGTGTTTGAACTCTGAATAATCCTTTTGGCAGCGCCGTCTCAGGGAGCCGAACATCAGACGCCGTCATACTCATCCCCAAGCACAAGCGCCGTGTTCAGGTGACCATCAGGCAAGATACCTTGAAAGCTGTTTCGGGAATGTGTCGAATGTATTAATAGTCGAACTCGTAGAGCTTCTCAATTGATCATCTTCTTTCCTGAATACGGCACGTATCTTCTGGCAATGGAAATCCTTTGATGTCTATGGTAGTATAACATCAAAAAAAAAAAAAAGGGTCTGGATTTTAGTAACTGATGCTGCGATGCACTGATGGTCTGCCAGGACGGCAGTTTGAGAAGTTTTGAGGCTGGTCTCTTAGCAACGTGCACGTGATGACCGGGGATCTCCGAATATCACGAGTATTCACATGGCTTCGTCTTTTACTTTTCCAGCGTTGGTTCTAATGGGTGGGTATCTTTTGTTGACGCCGGACGAATGTCACATTTAGTAGGGGAAGCGTCGAACTCCTATTTCATCCGGCGGTTCAGAGATGTCGATGCGGATTGACAGAGACAGCGGACAAATCGGGTCTGGAAATGCAAACGAAACCGCGTCCTCGCTTATCGCGACTCGGAATGTATAGTGGTGCCAGTTGTATATCATGGATGGGACCAGTCAGCCAAAGCCGGTCGCATGAGTTCTGCGTGATTGAGCACCCGGGGCATCCAGGACCGGGTATTTGCAAGTAGATAGTGATATACCATCTGGACTCTACTCATTTTCATTCAGGGGAGATGCCATATTTCTCCCTTGGGTGTACTTTGTTCGTCTGCAAGTCACAGTGCTTTCGCTGCATAACTTGTTGTCAATGACTTTGGTGGACAGTGAGCTCGGATGAACATCTCTGAATCCTGGCCGCCGAAAGTCCGACTGATTTCGATGTCGCATGTCACTGCTTTTCAGCCTCTGCGCATAACAGACCCAATCTTGATTATCGAGAGAGTCCACGTTCGAAACTTTGTCCATCAAATAGGGTTTCTGTTTATTTATAATCTAGTTACAAAAATTGTAGCATGTAGCCCAATCCGTTCCATGTACAAATTTCGAGAGATCGAGCCGTGCTTCATGTTCACCTGAAATCCAGATAGTGCTAGGCCTATGAAGAGACGTACGATGAAGGTAGGGAATCCATAAAATAAGTTCACCATTTTCTCCAAATATCCAACCATCAGGACTGATTTGAGACTTGTCTGTAAAGTAGGTTTCGTGGACGTTTTTTGTCATGATATCACATACGCAAATCGTATGATCGAGCGAGGCTGAGGCAATGCGCTGACCGTCTGGCGAGAGAGCAACAGACGTAATCACATCCGTGTGTCCAAAGAAAGGGCCTGCTACGAGCTTTCCCTCTTGGTATCCCACATGCGAGTGGTCAGATCAGATGAGGCCGAGGCGATGCGCCTACCGTCTGGTGAGAAGGTAATAGAGGTAACTGGGTCTCCGTGTCCAGAGAACGAGTCTACTAGCCCTTCCGTCGTGGCATCCCATACACAAATCGTCTGGTCCCAAGAGGCTGAGGTGATGTGCTGTGCATCTGGTGAGAAGGCGACAGATGTAACCCAATGGATGTGGCCATAGAACGGGCCTGCTACGAGCTCCCGCGTCGTGGCGTCCCATATGCGAATGGACAGATCGGAAGAGCCTGAGGCAATGCACTGGCCCTGTGCCGAGAAGACGACAGACGTGACCACAGAGGTACTGTATGTCCAAATAATGGGCCTGCTACGAGCTCTCCCGTCGTGGCATCTCACACGCGGATTGTCCGATCTAAAGAGGCCGAGGCGATACGCTGTCCGTCTGGTGAGAATGCGACAGAGCAGACTGAATCATTATGTGCCCAGATTTTCATCTCAAATGCAGGCCAGCGAGATAATGGCCTACGTTGTAACGATAGGATTTGGGGAAACATGGGAAGGTAATGCTTGGAAATCTGTGAACAACTTGAAGCGAAACGTAGAGCCAAAACGTAGATATGTGGGGCGCTCCTTGCTATCGCCATCCCGAAATACCGCACAAATGCGGACCCATCGTTGACCAGTCCTAGCAAGCTCTGCGTATCAATTTCACCGACCTGTTGCAATTATTTCCACCAGTAACTATATGTAATATTCCAGTATACGATCTACCCACCTTCTCTACAGAAGCAATCCATCTTTTCAGGGATATTAGCGCTGCTGATGCGAGGCCTATGCTGCTCTCGAGGCTAAGAATTTCCAGCCAAAATAAAAGCTTGTTCTTGAAAAAGCCTTCAACTTTCGTAAGCAGGTCGTGCTCGAAAGTAAGGTTTGCTAAATGACGGTCTCAGTAAAGGCAGGTATCCGATAGAGAAGCTAAGGATATGCTCGGCGATCCGAGATTGTAAGTCTAGGTCATCCTGATTGGCGAGGGACGACGATCCAAGTTTGTACATGTTGAATTCGAGCTTCTCCAGCATTAACCCAAGGCAGGAATGGGCCAACTGACGATGAGCATCGCCTAGATCGATAAAAAAAACACGCCACTCCTCTCACTGGTCAAGAAGTCACGGAATGATGTGTGGATAGGAACAATAGGAAGTGTCCGATTAGATGAAGTGACGTTACTCAGCAACGAGCCGAGGTGATGGAGCATCCCAAGGACAGACTCTGCGCCATCAGAATCATCGATTGACGCATGTTGTCGCAGAGCGAGCAAGGAATCGATAGAGAGGGGCTCAATCGCAGCCAAAATTTGACTCATGATCGACCGAAATAAACGCTGAGACTCGGAGGAGGTGAAGTAGCATGGAAGAACACCTTCGTATAACATGTCCAATGGATCTTTGCTATATCGGGAGAGGCCCATCAAGTGCTGCATGGGCCTTCTCGAATCAAATTCGAAAGAGCTAGGAGGATTATTAACGAGTCCGCATGCAATGGCTGCCCGCGTGAACAAGCCCTCTGCCCTCCTTGCCAGTTCATCAGTATTACCTCTGAACTCTGGAGGGAGATTTTCCTGAAAATAGGCGCTAATATCTTCGGTCATCTTAGCAGAAAGGTGGGAATTATTCATCCAGATCACGTCGAACGGCGACTTGTTGGAAAACGTAGTTTCGATCCTATCCTCCGGCCTAGACGTGATGAATACCCGAATATTTGGTGGCAGTTCAGAGATGTGTTGGACGAGTAATGTGTGTAATCCGATTGTCCCAGCTGTATCTCCACTCTCATCCAACGCATCGATCACTACAAGGATCGGGCCATTAAGTTGCACGTTCCTGAGTGGTTCAAGGAGAAAGCGCTCGAAAAGTGTGACATAGTCCCGGGTACTACGAAGAGATGAGGCATCTTTTACGACCCTCCCAAGCGCAAACTTGAATGTACGATAACGGTCGGAGAAATCGCGAGCGAGCGTGAATAGTTGGTAAGCCTCGTGTTTGCTTTTCTCCTCCCGCAGGAAAGTTGTTTAGGAGCCAAGACATTTATTCTTGAGCTGACGCGCAACCTCGTATGCAATGGACGACTTCCCCGTACCCGCCTGGCCGAGGAGAACGATCCCACGTTTGGATTCGGGATTATTGACCCACTGAACGATGTAATCCAAAAAAGCATCGCGTGTGCCCGGAAGACAATGCTTCTTGTTGCCGAGTCGCCAGCCTCCCTTATAGGGCAGCTCTCGGATCATCGCATCCAACTCTCCTTCGAGCGCAGAAACCCCGTTGGAGACAGTGCCATGTGCGAGGAAGTCTTCGCGGAGCTGGAGGAGGGTTGTGTGATAACCCTGAATTTCTTCGTCGACTTTTGCCACCTAAGAAATTCAAGGTCCGCTTTCCTGCAAATCCAATGTTTAACGTTTACAGCTTTAACGTCCGTTTAACGACCATCAACATGAGAGGTTGGCACCGCGTACCAATTTGCACATCTCCCATATGATTCGATAAATTTGCCACATTCATAGACACAGTCTAGCATGCCCCTGAGAATCTTTGCCTCTTCTGACCCCGGCTTGATGCACGTATGAACGTTGAATGAACGTGCACGAACTTCCTAGCATGTATTACAGATAAAGAGAATATTGGGTCTCGAGAGGCTGAGCATCAGACGCCCTCAATACCGCCTCATCTGATCCATCCTCAAGCGCAATCATCATGTTCACTGTGTTGCCATCAGTTACAGTCAGCAGCTTTCAGCAATCGTTTCGGCGTATATCCAGCAGCCAAAACAGCTGAGTTGTGTTGCCGGTTAATCAGATTGTATCGTAAATTTCCGTTGGAAAGCCTGTGCGTACACCAGAGTTCCCGTAGCATGTCTCGTGGACGACTAGTGTACTGGCATCGAGAAGTACGGACAAAATTTATTTCAGTCCTCACATTGGGTCACAGGGGTGCCGGTGTGGGCGGTTGTTCATGTACTTGTACACATCCTGCCAAAAAAAGTCGTCTTGTGTGATGCACTAGAAGCCAAGGCAAATGCAATTCGTACAAATGTAATGCATGACATGGGTATAGACACACATGGTCTAGACTATAACGCAGTTACGTGCATAACAGACGGACCAAAGTACCATCGTTTCGCCTCCAGACTGTCATTGCTCCATTCTGAGACTGCTAGAGGGCAAGGGACCGCTTGACCCACACATCCTCGAGGAATTGCTGAAAAGATTTTCGCAATCAGAAGAAGTAAGACTGGTCTGTGACGCCAGCTCATTTCTGGGCCTTTTCTTCCGTCTACGTGGCATCACTCCAATACGGATTATGTGGATATTCTGCTCGCTGTTGCTATCCCTTTGGCCTGCAGACCGTTTCCGGCGGTTCCTGCTCGCAGACAGATCCGCACGGGGCTCGGATAGATCCACACTGCCATCGTTGTCCACATTCCAAGTGGAGCTCAGGTGCCTGTCCATGATAGCAAGTAGCTCATCAGAAGAACGAAGTTTCTCGCGAGCGTCTTGAACTAATACATCTTGGTCTCGCATTGCTTGGAATTCGGGATCGTCGTGTGAGGAAATGGCACCTCCTACATGGCGGTAGAACGCGAGGAAAAGAGACCGCATCTCCTCGATGATTCTGCTGCATTGTGCACCCGCTATCCTTTGAAGAGAAAAGCTGGGCAGCTCAACCTCCCGGAGACAAGCCAGCTTTCCATATCCTCCCTTAACGACACCAGCTCCGTCACGTGGCGTATGCTGGTCAAATACCGCTTGCATGGTTGTCTTGAGGTCCGACTTCGTGTCCCTATAGCGGACCACCTCATACAAAAGTACCCAAAAGAACGATTCCAAATCATCAGAGATTTCATGCGGCCGAGACCAAGGAGCCTGCAACCGCGCAATGGATATAAATTGCCATGTTCCCTAACCAGTAAATTAGTTAGTGCGTCTGCGAACAAGACATCACAGCAAGGACTTGCCGTGCGAGAGTGTCGCCTGGCCTTCGAATCCCCATCGTTCAGCTTCTTCGATAGGTCCCAGTCGATTAGAATCCCGCCACCCTTATCAGTGATGAGAATATTTCCTGCGCTCACGTCCCGATGTAAAATCCGTGTTCTGTCATACGCAGCAGTGTGCGCTATAGAACATGCTTAACCTTCAGGAACGATGCAACAGATAGATTTTCCTTACCGACAATAGCGTCCCTAATCACTTCGCACAACTGTCTAGTCGATCTGAATTGATTCAACGACATTCCAACAGTCTCCAGAACCAATCGATAATGAATGAATGGTTCAACGCGCGGACGGCCAGGGCACCACGAATGCGGACTCTCTGGCCCACCAAGATAGTTTTGTGTCCTTGTCCTTTGTACTCCCTGAGAGACGTCACCGTCAGCTGACAGACGAACGTCGCCGGCACGACCCATCTTCGCAATATTCGGGACTTCAGCATCATGCAATTCACGATAAACGTCTCCCTCCTTTTGGATCTCCGGATGATCAACTCGCCAGAAATCTTTCAGATAAACAAGATTCCCGCTCTCGACCTCGTACGCGATGTACCCATAAGTCGCACGTCCGATGAGCGCTTCTGTCGCCCACTTAGCACTTGGCGTGATGTATCGCCTGGGCCCCAAGTCAGGAGCATGGTCGTCCCACGCAAGAATTCTGTGAAGATGCTCCTTCTGGACATTTTCAAACTTGGGGTACGTCCTCAAAATAGGAAGAGCCGCCTCGGCTTCGTCATCCAGAGCCTTAGTGATAGTCGGGTCGTGGCCACGATCGACAGCTGACATATGATTGAACCTCCACAAGAATTCGAATAGTTTCCCGTCTGCCAACTCGAATGGTGCGGTATAGATCACTCCACTTCGATCCCATCGAAGCAACCGTCCGGTGCTACCGAAAAGGAAAAGGGAAAATGAAAAGATGCGAAATTGGGAGCGATGGAGGGCGGTCGCATAAGCGACCAACTGGCCACAGATTTTGTAATCGCTGATCGTCCAGCCGACGTGGCAGGAGACAACATTTGCGTTCTTTCGCAATTCCTCGATTTCGATGAAAGGGTCGTGTTTCTTGGATTTGTTTTCGATCCAAAGTTCGACACGTCCCCAGTCGAGTCCATCTGGCTGCTCACTGGCAGAGTCAGAGTCCGGGTTGGGAATGTGAGAAAAAATAGAGATGTCGGGTTTGAGATGATATATCGGATCGGGACGATGGGTGGTATTCATAAGTTGTAGGTCGGGACATAGTCCAGATCCCCGGACTGCTGTAATCTAGAATATTTGTGAGCATGGAGATATCGATGGAGATGAATGCACTCGCAAATTCGTCTTCGTTCTCTGAAACAGACGACTTGGGGAAACCGAAAGGGCCCTGCGGACGAGGTACGGGCGCCTCGGGGACGAATTCTTGAAGGAAGAGGTCCACTGGCATGGGCCCAACAAATTTATTACATGTATCAAAGGTCATTTCGGCGTATCGTTCTGAAGCGTTCTTTGTGGGCGTGGAGGTGTGAGCTTCGTAGCCAGAGATATCTCTATTCAAAGGGGTGGTATCAGATAGCAATATCCCGGCAACAGCGCCTTGAGAGTTGGGAGGAGTGCTGGGTTGCGGCATACAATGAAATGAGTGGAACTGGAGAATAACTGAGCCCAGATAGGACTAACCTTTGCTTCTAAATACCTAGAAGAGAAGTTCGAGGGTCCAGGGATAGTGCCACAACCAAACAGCGTCTCACCAAGAACTTGAAATCTATCGCAACTCGGAGACCGAACTTGAACGTTCTCCGCACGTGATCACCTCTAAGCGAGGCCCTGCCAATGCCAGTTGTGGCCACCGTGCCGTGCACTGTGGAATCGGAATCGGTTGGTTAAAGCCAGTGGAAAGGTGTACTCCAGTTGCGTTCTACTCGTTTGCATGAGTCTGCTCAGGACACCAATCTAACCACGGGAGTGATCCGTTGACCCTGACCCTAACCTGAGGTCCTCTACAAATGCAGCCGATGGCCACATGATACGACATACGACCCGATGCAGCGCAGCGAGGATAATATTCACGAGTGTTGGGCACGGCTATAGGACTGCCGGTGCGAGGCTTAACTTATCGGGTGTGGCTAGGCTACCTTATGTCAGCGATACATTCGGAGGATAGGTAATTTACATGCGCATTAGCGTAGCACAAAGTAGACAGATCCTAAAGAACCTAAAATGCAGAGCCATGCAACACACCATCTTTCTTAAATCCGCATTTATATACCGTAGCACCGAACTCGCCAAAGACGCGGTCCATATAACTGAGTACAATAGTGGTAGGGGTGATCAGGGGAATACAGCACGATTTTTTGGGGGGTCACGGCACAATAAGTGAGAGCCATGTACCATGTAGCAGAGTTTTGGGTAACGGACCTACTGCTCGGCTCAAGCAGGTAAGCGCCTGAAACAGTGCAGAAGCACTAGACAGCGTCCACGGGCGGATCAAGGGTCGGAGAGGGGCGCCGTCGCTTTAGGCGTGGCTTTGGAGTTGTGATCCCTCCGGAGAGGACACTGAAGGTGGAGTTGTGGGCCTAGGGGTGGAAACTGTGATAAGGGACTTTCAGCGCTAAGTTCGGCCGATAATAGTAATCGATAAACGTCAAGTCATCTTTTTTTTGGGTCGTCTCGATATATTTATGTTCTTACTTATCGATGTCCTTGGAACACAATTATCAATGCCGGGCAGTCAGCCCCAGCGGAGGGCATACTAGAGACGGTACTCACCTTCCCTCCATGTTTGCTACGCTAAACTCCACGATACCACATTGCTGACCACCAACAAGGTGGCAACTGTCTAGTCATTCGAACGCACGCATGCCCTCGTCGGCAATTCTTGAGCCAGACAGATGTTGCACACGTAGAAGAGATAGATATCGACAAATGAAGTCACTCACGACACGGAGGCGATCGGATGGGTTATCATTGTGGCAATACGCAGTGAGTTCGTCGGGTTTCAATTCGTGTTTAGTGGTTATCACCTTGTTCTGTGTGAAATGGGGAACAATAGGAAAACATACACCTAAAGTCACAGTCGGCAGTTGTTTTGATGCAAGTTATCTCTAGCAACCGAAAAGGTGGGTTTGTGCGATTGGTTAGCGGTTAGTGGCGTATTATTGTTTCGAAACCCGAACGGGACCGACGGGCAAAGTGTGGCAGTGAGCTCAAAAGTCGACCGTGACGTGACGCTGGCGTCGATTCGCGTCCGAATCATCATTAGACAAGCTGTCACATGTCACATGTCGCTACTCCCAACCGGCCCAACTCCTTTATTTTGGTCCTCAAGACGGTTTATGCCGTGGCTAACACGAAAATTTTGACCGTGGTTGCTCGCAGGTAGTAGTAGTGAGCCACATTATGATAACACGTTTGCGACGCCAACTTGAAGCTAGTGCAGTTCGTGTGTCAGCGGCCATGGCCAAAGCTGCGCCTAATGGAGGACCTCAGGCTTAATAGGTTAAACACTGGCAGCAGACGTCTCCAGCTCCATCCGACCGCCATAACAACTCCGAGTCTCCGACGCAAGATAGTCACCGAATTGGGCTTCACTCAGTTCTAGTCTGTACTTCAGATCCAATCATCGATGACTGTAACTTTTTTTTCTCGTTTCGAAACAGCGCAAGCATCGATAAACAAGAATTTAAACCCGTCGTGATGGTCTAAACGATACAAAAAAAAAAGACGACGCAGCACAACATAACCTTTATCAGATCGAAACGATGAGTATAAAATGCGAGCATTGGCAATGAAGTACGCCCATCGTCCCACTTTGCCATAACTCCTCCATGTCTGAGTCCCTTCAAGATTACCCTTTGTACTGCCTAGTTACCGCGACATATGCGCCCTCATCATCAGGAGCTGCCGCATGCGGGGGTAACTGTGGCGTTTACACCTGAGCTGCATGCTGCCGTTGCAATGCCCGCTGCTGGGAGATGACAGGTGTGGTACCACTTGTTACGAATGGCCAATGATGTTGACCCGTCGGTGCTGCCGATGTAGGGTCCTCTGACCTTTGATTGCCCCCCCATCCCACATCACCCCCCGACATATCTCGGTCTGTGTATAGGAGTGGTTGGACTTGACTTCGAATCATCCTCAGCCCTGGCTATCTGCTCGGTACCTTCATGAGGTTCACGTAAGTAGTAGCGGGCCTCATCCTCCTCCGCGTCACTCTTAGAGCATCGGCGCGTTGCTGGAATTGCCAAGCCTCGAATTAAACCTTTTTCCTCACCTGCTCTAGTTGGATCCGTCGGGCGTACTCCCGGCGCTGCTCCTCAGTCCTTCATCTAGCTTCTTTGCCATCCTTGCGGTCCAAGCATAGAACCCGGCAACGCCCAGCAACTGGGGCTAAACGCGCTAAACCATAATGCTCCCGTATGGAGATGCTACGGTCCTCTTTTGCCAGTGTTTGTCCTCCGTCCGAAGTGGCTTCGTCGTCCGGAAAGGGGAGGAAGGTGTAGTGGTGTCTCGACGTGGAGTGTGGGTATGTCCGTGTTCGAATCGGATTCGCTCTACGACTCCATCTGTGTGTCTTCTTCCTTCGGTGTTATGTGAAACAAGGGATGGGAACGGGCGCAGTGGAGTGCTTGGGCGCTTCATGCGTGAACACCAAACCCCGTAGAGCTCGCATTCCAGTGACCTTGTCTGGCCTGCTGCGTGAATCGACCATGTCTTTGATTCACTTCTCTAGTCTATGTTTGGTATATGGGCGCAAACTGTGGTTGTTGGTAACGCTGGACATCTTCCAAGACGGAATAGTGAATGTGGAGAAGGTTTAAAGAGGTAAGAAGTTTGAGGAGGTGGGAATCTGTGCTGGCGCTTGTTGCATATGGTCAGATTACGACAGTGAGAAGATATCACACATTACGGTCGGGTTCCAATCGCCGTCAGTCCCGCCTCTTTTTTTTCATCGCTGGCGTCTATTTGCCATTGTGGACACGGGCGCCGAGCTTTGGCAAAGAGTAGTTTCCATAAGTGTGGTTGGTCACGATCGCTGTAACTACTTCGTTTTATTTTGTTAGCTTGCCGCCCTCTACTGGTGCTTGGGCCAATGTCTTTACTTTCAACGACAGTGTTGAAGGTGAAATTATGTTGGTTTTAGTAGCTTATCGCTTTCAAAGTTAATCAGGACTCGCCACTTGTTCCGAGTTTGTTCCCACCATACGATAAGAGAAGACAATGCTGCGCAAGATTCTGAGCACGAAGAAGCCGAGGTTTGCTTATCATTGAGTATTCTATACAGCAACCGAAATGGCACACGACACGTCATGATAGTTTGGACCCGATCCAGATAGCCGCGCCGCCGGCGTGAGAAGCATCTTCATAGGTCTAGTGGCTCATTGCAGATGATAGGGCAGTAAATCCCTCATTCGACAGCAGGAGATATGCGCATATGCTCAAGCAAGGCGTTGGCCGCGCCCGTGTGCGACCTTTGCGTCCTTCGAGACGGCATCCGAGCTGTACCATTGACACGGATTAACAGAGTCGTTGTCATATATGGTCATAACAAGTCAATTCGAATTCGAATTCATGAGCAATAGCAAGGTTGACAGAGTTACGGAGGGTAATAAATTGAGTGCAACAAGACATTCTTCTGGTCAAGAGAACCAGAGAACCAGTCAATAAAAACCTTCATTGTATTGACATTCCGACGCCCTCGTGCAAGACTCATGACCATCCTCTGGTTTGGAACAGGTAGGAAGTATTATATGCGGCTATTCTCAGAAAATGATGGAGATGCATCAATAAGTTGTCAAACTGAACGTCAGTTGATATGAAAGAGTGTTTCAAAGCCAACAACTTGAATCCACAAACCTGATTTCTTTGAAATTTGAACCATAAACTGAAGTGACAAATCGTACGTTTCAGAATCCGATCCGTAACGTTGTGCGGGTCAGGAAGCGGAACTTAAAGCCACTGGCACTTGGCGAGGCTGGAACTGGTTACTACTTGTCATCCACTGCCCTACTGCGACCAAGCACTGGCCAAGTCATGGCGATTTGTTTGGAACATAGACTCGGATCTAGTCGACGATATGAAGCAAAGATATTCAACGCCACCATAACCGTACCGCCCAATTAGGCTTCGCAAGCCGAGGTGCGTCATCATCAAAGTGCGCTCTGGGCGCGAACAACGCATCTTGGTTCTAAGAATCCCATCTGTTGCTTTCTTAAGCTCAAAAGGGATAGAATTGGTCGAACGTGTGGTGTCAGTGATGGTTCGTTTTGCGCTCTCGCCGGTTATATGCGCGATATCACTCGGCATTCTAAAAATGTCGTATTCTGCATGGAAGTGGTGCCATGCGGGTACTCGGGCGTACACCGTTGGCGTCATTATCTCCACCTTGGATTCTCTTCTTACTAAAAAATCGTTGGCGCCTTCATCCCCATGTCAGTGAAGTGCTCTTCTCCCCATCGTCACCGTGCAAGCGCGCATCTTGTTCAGAGATTCTTGAGCTTTCTATGGGCCACTAGCTCGATCCAGTTGTGCTATTTAAGCCATCCATTTCTTTCCTTCCTTTCTCTCTCTCGACGGCTTCTCCTTGATTTTGTCCGACTCTCTGTGACATTACTACAGGATGTATCCCTCCCCCGCGTTTCCTACCCCGATTGCCATCGTTGGTACCCATTCATTGCGACCTCTCCACCTTGATTCGTCACAAAGGAGTGTGTCCGAGAGGAGTTCCTTGTCATCCAGTACAGTTACCACTAAGAGGGGACTGGTTTCTCGAGGGTCATCTAGCACTACACTGGCACTGGCACGTGTTAGCAGGCTCGAGCGACAGATTCATGGATGGTCCTGGCAAGCAGTACGTTTATCGTGCCTCATTGTGGTTATGATTCAGTTGCTCATTCCCTTCGTAGTTCTCCATAGGCAGGGGTACGGGCGCAGTATACCTCATTTTATTTGACCTCAAAATGCATCCATGGCCACTTACCAACATCGAGGTCGCATTATTCTTCATCAACGTTTCCCTCTTCATCCTCAATGCATTGGCTCTTCTTCTCCAAGCATTCTGTGTGATGGTTTCGTTCCTTTACTAACTTCAATCACGTCTCACCACTGTCATGTCACAGTGTATCCCCAGCAGTCCTGGAAACTAATTCACGATCCAGTCAAAGGTGTCTTTGTTCCTTTCATTGTAAGAACGGACATCATTCGCCAAGTATCGGAGGCTCAGTGTCCAATAGGTTTTATTATTCGGAGATATCATAATTGGGACTATCAACTATGGTGCGATACCAGGGTATTTATCCCCAGAATGGGTATTTGTCCTCTTTTGGTAAATCGCTTTTTCTATGAATATCGTAATCCATTGACGCTCTTTTAATCAAGGATCTACGTCTTTCTAACGGTCTCCGTGTGCTTCCCGATGTTAATGATCTGGTTCAACAAACCCCATAATGTGAATACGTTTACCCCGGCGTGGGTCTTTCTGGTTTGTCACGGCTCCTTGTTGAGTTCAACCTTTCTTACCAACTTGACTACCCCGCAGTTTCTACCTATGGTGACATTGGATCTCGATTGATATTCCAGATGTTCGGCTTAATTAAAAAACATAGATGCTTATTGGTGTCATTGCATCTAATGCCTTACAAGTCATGGACTCTTCTGAATCCCGTGCTGTTGGTGTGCTTTTCGTTGGGTACTTCTCTCAGGGTATTGGTTTCTTCATGGCAATGTTCTATACCTGCATATACATCCTCCGGTGCGTATCCGCGTTTGCGTAAACTCATCCTCCCTTACTGATGGGGATCTATTGCAGTATCATGACGGTATGTCCATGGACATGCCACGTTCACCGACTGATGAGTTGAGAATACCTTGCATTGCAGACGGGCTTCATGGAAGGCTCCCAAGCAAATAGCGCATTCATTGCCTGTGGCCCCCCTGGGTTCACGGCGCTTGCGCTAATCAGTCTCGGATCTCAAGCTCGCAAAATGTTGATAGTGATCTTCAATCACCTTTTTGATATAAATCACTGACCCTCTTCCTCTACTAGCCTTCCTCAGCACGATATTATGTCTCCTCTTACCGGCGAGATCTGGTTCTCTTTCAGTGTGATGGCCGGAATTCTCCTCTTTAGCCTTGCAGTTTTCCTCTTCACATTCGGTCTGCTGCCATATTGGTTCAAGGTGCACAATCGACTCAACGAGACCCTTGGATGTTAGCACCCTCTTTATTCTTATACGCCATAATCTAACTTGTATTACTTCTCTGGCAACAGGCTGGGCTCTGATATCTCCAAATGTGGGTTGGGTTTGCTGTCTGCGAGCTCTCGGCGATGCGTTGCAAATTCCAAGTTTTTTCGTCCTTCACACGATCATGGCTGGCGCTATATGTATGGCGTGGGTTGTGCTGTTTTCGCTGACGGCGTTCGCTTTCTACAACGGCAAAATTCTTCTCGCAGAGGAAGCAGACATTCTCAGAGACGAAAAAAGTATGTCAAAAGAGGCACCAGTGTAGAGTACGGTTTAATACGCGTTTGTGATCCTCTTTTTCTTTCTTCAAAGAGTTGAAATCATTTCTTTCTTGCGCTCTCTGACTGCTATATACCGTTCGATTTATGTCAATATTAGCATGTAACATTAGCGTCGAGTCAAATTGTAGTGGTAGTGTGATATAAATAAGTGTTGATAGTCATATCAAAAGGTATCGGATATTTCGAAGTACAGTATATCAGGTGCCCAGCCAGGACATTGGTGGCATTGGCTGGGCTCAAGTTGGAGCCCGTTATGCATAGAGGCGCAATATGTGTTCCATGGGCGAGCGGGTCAGGCAGGGTTGTGGTCATGTGCAGTGGTCCGTACATGTACAGTGGCAAAATAGACGCAGCACGAGGCCGCACAGCATGGAAGTGAGTCTGAGGCGCAGAAACGATATCTGAGGCTAAATTGCCTGTGGCACGGGCTCGGCACACGGTGAGACCGAGGATTCTGAGGCAAACTTTAAATGATCATGCTCGATGGCCCGCCGACTCGGATGTCCGAGGACCTTTTTCGAGATATCCAAAGGACGCGGGGTGGGAGCGTGGATGATTTCTGAAGACTGGGACAGAGCAACTAAATGAGTGCACGAACTTGCATCGAGGCACGAGGGCGAGGGAAAAAATAACATTAAATAAGGCGTTAGTTGCTAAGCTAACCTTAAAGGTAAGAAGAGGAGGAGGAGGACAGATGCAACCATATTCGCACTTGGCTTTACGTGTCCAATTGCAGGGATCAGAGGAAGCCAGCGTCACGTGTAGAGTGAAGAAGCTACCACCTTACGTAACTGTATTAGTAGCCCTGGCATTGTTCTTGCGGGTGAGTCTGCGTGATGTGTAAATTCATATGGGTGTTTCCAATCTGGTGATGATTCTTCCAGATACAAAATGTCTTCCGTGTTTTCTCTGGGCTATTTAGTTCTGCAAGCTGATACTCATAAATAATGCCGTAAGCTTAGAACCCCATGTCTTTGCATCCACAGGAACTTCGTATATCGGAGGTTATAAGCGTGCGCCCGAACGAGACGAGTTCGAATTCGTCTATGATTCAGAGATACTAGAATGTGAAGGGGCTTCTACATGGTAGCGCCTGCCAGCCAGTATTACCTTGAGCACATTCTTTTTGCGAAATGGGACGATAACTAAAAGCTGGAATATAGTTGTCGTCGTGCACAGCTTTGATCCAAGTTATTATACCTTGATGCATGGTGATCTGAGACGTTAATTTCATCATGCCCATCGATGAGCCGGCGCTGATTAGATAAATCGATTTCAGCTCGAAACGATCTTCAGACCAGCCGTCATCAGCTACAGTTTGTGCTATTCCTTCATCAGAGCATTCTCAGCCTGCCATTTTGTCATGAAATTTTTGAGGAAACTTACTATTTTTTATGTGTCTGAGTTGGGTTATGAGAGACAGTTAAAGTGATACTAGGTACGAGGCAAATTACGATCCCATGCAGGCCCGGGGGTGGGAGGGGGGAATGGGGGTTGCCGCTCATTGATTCAAAGTAAACTTAAACTTGAAGGACCGAGGTGTGGACGGTGAGCCTAGACATGTGTCAGCAATAGGGTGCGAAAGTGGATGAGCGACACACGTCGAGTACGGTTTGTGTTGCAAGAAAGGGGAAGTTTACCAAGGGCGTTCTCTACGGTGAGAGGCTGTGCTCAATGGAATCGTCCTGGCTGCCGATATCCATCCTGGCCACATAATCACACTTTTGGGGGGTTCTAGCGATCTGTGAGGAAGTGATGATGTATGGATATCAAGGGCGAGGGGAATCTGGTGAAGCATTGGCGAAAACTAGTCGAAGCTTTCTCATCGAAGGGTACTTTGTCCAAGTTGAAAAACCAAACCTTCCTGCCAAGCCTCAACCAGTGAAGGGATGTCTAAATGTGGTTGAGCCCTGGGTGGGAACGTTAAACCATGTGAGTTTCCAGTATAGCATGGCACGTACTGAGCAAAGAGCAAATGGAGAAAAGCGCACGTTTCAATACGTAAACAATGTGTGCTTCGCCAAACAATCTCCTCAACTCAGCGCAAAGGACATTTTTCTCTTTGTCAAGAGAATCAGTCAGTGAAGGCCCTTATTTGCATTCCGATGCCTTCTGAGGCATCCATGGAATGTTGTTTACCCAAATGATGGAATGCATCAATCACGCTCCACCACTTTGGCAAACGCTATAGTATCACGGTTACAAGGCAAATGTTGAAAACAACTTACTATCTGTAAATACACTTTGCCACTTGAATATATTACGTGTACACGAGGAAGTGAGCGAACAGCTGTCGGCGCTGATGCGCAAATAACTGGATAGTTTTTAAATACTGTATGTTGAATTTAACCTAATTTAACGAAGTGTCACGGTGTGATTAGCCAGGACCGTGACATTATTGTCGTCTTCCCGGTTGTCAACTTGCCGCGTTCTCGTATTCCGACTGATGTTGGACAGGAAGCCTCTGGCACTGCGTCACTGCCTAATACTGGTACGTAGCTAATGGAACCGATTGCTTCAGGTTGGGATCCATTCTAGTCCCTTCAACTTTTCCTCATCGATCTCTCGGGGGCGAACTAATATGGCAATATGGCGTCCCTAGTCCTCAAGAATACCCTCCTGCGATCAAGCCCTGGCCGATTCATGGCGATTTGTTTGTACATAGATATAGTTGGTGATGATGTGAAACAAGATTCTTCAATACGTATGCCCAACCCCGGCCTCGCGAGGTGTAACACCATCAAGTGCGCTCCGGGTGCGAACAGCGCATCTTGATCCCGAGAATCCCATATGTTGCTATCTTGGGTTCTAAATGGATGGGATTGGTCGAACATGAAATGTCAGTGATGGTTCGTTTGCGCGCTCTCTGGTAATATGCTGTGATGTCACTCAGCATTCTAAAAATAACGGATTCGGCATCAAAGCGGTGCCGCCATGTGGGCACTTCGGTGTACTCCCTTAGCATCGTTGTCTCAACCTCGGGTTCTCTTCTTACTAGAAACCCTTAGGCATGCTTATCCCCGTTTCAGTGAAGTGATCTTCTCCCCATTACTGTGCTTGCGCGCTCCGCGCCTTTTGTCCAGAGATTTAGATGTGCTATTTAAGCCATCTTTCTCAACAATCTCTCCTTGCTTTTGTCCGACTCTCTGTGGCACTACTGGATGTATCCCTCTCACAAGTCTCCTACCCCAATGGCCGTCGTTGCTACTCATCCATTGCGACCTCTTCACCTTGATCCAAAACATAAGCCCGTGTCCGAGAGGGGTTCCGGGTCGTCCAATACATATGCCATCAGGGTGGGACCGGTTTCTCGGGAGTCGTCTGACACCATACCGGGCATTAGCAAGCTCGAGCGACGGATTCATGGATGGACCTGGCAAGCAGTAAGTTTATCGTCCGTCATTGTGGGTGTGATCTAGTTGTTTATTCCTTTCGTAGTTCTCTATAGGCAGGGGTACAGGCGCATTATATGTCACTTTGTTCAACCTCAAACTCCATCCGCGACTTCTTACCAACATCGAGATCGCATTGTTCTTCATCAACTTTTCCCTCTTCATCCTCAACACATACGTCCTTCTTCTTCAATTATTCCGTACGGTGGTTTCATTTCTTAGTTCCGATCATATCTTACTGTTATCGTTGTCGCAGTGTATCCCCAGCAGTTCTTGCGACTAATTAACGATCCAGTCAAAGGCGTCTTTGTTCCTCTCAGTGTAAGAACGGCTACCGCTCACCAAGCATCAGAGGCTCAGTGCCATCCACTAGATTTTATCATTCGGAAATATCATAATTGGAACTATCAACTATGGTGTGATACCAGGGTATTTATCCCCAGAATGGGTATATATTCTCTTTTGGTAAATCGTTTTGCTATTGAACGTCATAATCCATTGACGCTCATTCTACCAAGGATCTACGTCTTGCTAGCAGTCTTCGTGTGCTTCTCGATGTTAGTGATCTGGTTCAACAAACCGCATGATCTGAATACGTTCTCCCCAGCGTGGGCTTTCCTGGTTAGTCACAACTTCTTGTAGGGTTCTACCTGTCTTACAAACTTGACTAATCTAGATTTTACCCATGGTGACGTTAGATTCCCGTTGATATTCGGATGTTTGGCTTAATCAGAGAACATAGATGTTTGTCGGTGTTATCGCATCTAACATCCTACAAGTGATGGACCTTTCTGAATCCCGTGCTGTTGGTGTGCTTTTCGTTGGGTACTTCTTTCAGGGCTCTGGTTTCTTCATGACAATGTTCTACACCTGCATATACATCCTCCGGTGCGCATCCGTATTTCCGTGAACCCATCCTCCCTTACTGATGGAGATATATCGTAGCATCATAACGGTATGTCCACGAACACGCTACGTGACACTTGCCGACCGATGAGTTGAGCACATCTTGCGTTGCAGACTGGCTTCATGGAAGGTCGCCAAGCGAATAGCGCGTTCGTTGCCTGTGGCCCACCTGGGTTCACTGCGCTTGCGTTAATCGGTCTCGGATCTCAAGCCCGCAAAATGTTAATAGTGACCTTTTGATCTGAAATATTGACCCTAAATAACGTTTCTTCCCTTCTATCTTATAGCCTTCCTGAGCATAATCTTGTGTCTCCTCTGGCTGGCGAGATCTGGTTCGCTTTTAGTGTGATGGCCGGAATCATCCTCTTTGGCCTTGCCGTCTTTTTCTTCACATTCGCTCTGTTGCCATATTGGTTCAAGGTGCACAAACAACTCAGCGAGATCCTTTCATGTTGGTAACCTCTTCATTTATCACAATTCACATTGTGATCTGACTTGTATCTGTTTCTCTGTGACAGGCTGGGCTCTGATATTTCCAAATGCGGGTTGGATTTGCTGTCTGCGCGCTCTCGGGGATGCGTTGCAAATCCCCGGTTTTTTCGTCCTCCACGCGATCATGGCCGTCGCGATGTGTATAACATGGGTTGTATTATTTTTGCTGACAGCATTCGCGTTCTACAACGACAAAATCTTTCTCTCAGAGGAAGTAGACGTTCTTAGAGACGAAAAACTTCTGACGAGAGGGGTGGCAGTCTAGAGTATTATATAATACGAGTACGGCTTGAAACCATCTCTTTCTTGCGTTCTTGATTTCTAAACGCTCACCACATACCGTCCCATTTAGGTCAATATCACTGGCAGCATGTAACATTAGGTTCGAGTGGTAGTGTGATACAAGTTACTCTAACTTGGCTTGTATGAAAGGCATCGTGTGTCGAGGTGTAGTATATCCAGAGGCGCCGAGGACACTGGTGGCGTCAGCTGGGGCGGAGTCCGTCATGATTGCGCAAGAGGGGCTTAGATTTTCCATAGTACAGCACAGTATGTGAGCAAATCGTCCAAGGCTGTAGCACGCGTGGTGGTCTTATGATAAAGTAAGGATGGAAGGCGACAGGCGAGAGGTCCGACGCTTGGCTTTGTTGCACAAGTTTAAGCGTACAATTCCAAGTCAAGAAGGCAGGAAGGACTCGGAAGGGACGGACGACCTTCCACCACCGCGCAGCGTATGCAACTATATCGGATTATTGCTCTGCGCTCTCGTCTTCACAGATCGATTTCGATTTGAGACGATCATCAACTTCCTAGGACCAGTTACAGATTGTGATATCCCTCCATCTAGAAACCAAGGTTGGCACACATGAACACTGTCCCATATACGTATATTCATAGAAAGGTTCAAACTTAAAAGGCGAAGCTATGCTTGGCTGGACCACCCCTGGCTGCTGCTGTCCTTCCTGACTATATCACCAGTCCCAGAACGGGGCACTGGCGATCTGTGGAGAAAGTCAGAACGTAAAGGGAAGGGATTATCTCGCGAAGCATTCGCGTATGTACATGGACTCGAAGCAAAAAAGGTTTGCTCGTCTACATTGTCTGAAATGGAAAATCTAAATATTCCTGTGAGCAAGTCATCACCAGGTATCAACCACGTCTGGACATCGAATTTAACCTAGGTCAAATGTGGTTGAGCTCGGAGTGAGAACGTAAAAGTCGGGCTTGTGGGTCTCCAATCCGTTCCACTGAAACTGAACAGGAGGCCAGGAGCAAAGAGCAAACAACGGAAAATCTTACATCAAAGTGTTGAAATTGTGAACCGATAGCAGATTACATGATTCAGTTCCTAAAGTTCGCACCTGAAAGGCCATTGCTTTTCGAAAACTCTGGTCGTTTTTTTCTGAACGACTCGAAATCGCCAATTGTGCAAGGGTTGGTCGTGCTCGGATTAAAGTTTGGTGAATTAGATGAGAGGCACCACGTGTTTGGTCAAGTTTGGTCCGTCGCCGAGACCAACTTTTGCTGATTTTTGTGTCAAATTTCAGCTTACGGCTACCAGTTCTCGTCGCGTATATCCTTAGCGGCAGCGAAAGAAAAAAGGAGCCTGTTCCTCGTCGACCACATATAAGATGGCATTTGGTGCGCCGTCTATCACGCCAAAGATGAACGTGACTAACTTCGCATATGCTTCGTGCCAGGTGCTTCGGGGGGCCGTGGCGGGTTTGGTGGTAGGGGAGGAGGACGCGGTGGTCACAGAGGTGGCGGTGACCGTGGCGGCAGAGGGGGTATGCGAGGAGGACGTACGTGAATCCCGTTTCAGTCCAGTCCAGCCTTGCGTTCGTGCTTATTATTCCGTAGGGGGCGGTGTTCAGTCTCGCGGTCGGGGTGGCGGACGCGGTGGGCCCGCCGACAGACGGGGCGGCAGAGGCAAAATGGGGCGCGGTGGCGCCAGGGGAGGCTCGAAAGTCATTATCGAGCCACACAAGCACGAGGGCATCTTCATCGCTAAAGGCAAGGAGTCTATGCTCGTCACTAAAAATCTCGTCCCCGGCGAATCTGTGTATGGCGAAAAACGTATTTCTATCGATGGTGGGCCGGACGAATCTAAAATCGAGTACCGCGTGTGGAATCCGTTCCGGAGCAAGTTGGCAGCGGGCGTATTGGGTGGCATGGACAAGGTCTTCATCGGGCCTGGCACGAAGGTGTTGTACCTCGGGGCCGCGAGCGGAACGAGCGTCAGCCATGTCGCTGATATTGTAGGCCCCGTACGTCACTTTGTGCATGCGATTTAGCCTTTTTTCTCATACTCTTATCCGTCTTTTTAGGAAGGGGTCGTATATGCAGTCGAGTTTTCTCCTCGATCGGGACGCGACCTGATCAACATGGCCAAAAAACGGACGAATGTCATCCGTGCGTCTGCATTGTAATTCTAACTCATGGCTCAGGTTGACGCATATGCATTTGCAGCCATCATTGAGGATGCCCGTTTCCCTCAAAAATACCGCATACTCTTGTCGACTGTTGATGTCATTTTTGCGGACGTTGCACAACCCGATCAGGCGCGTATAGTGGCTCACAATGCACACCAATTCCTCAAAGTCAACGGCCATGCTGTAATCTCTATCAAAGCGAACTGTATTGACTCAACAGCCCCGGCAGAAGCAGTTTTCGAGAGAGAAGTTAATCTATTACGGGGGGAAATGTTTAAGCCACTCGAGCAGATAACATTGGAGCCTTACGAGCGAGATCATGCTATGATTACAGGTATGCCCCATTGTCGCGACTGTTCGAATTGAATGCTGATTGGTTCATTCATTCAGCACAATACATCCGCCATAAGTAGTAGTTGTACGGCTCAGACCAGTAGCTACTCTAGCGTGATTCCTTGTATCTCTATATCTGACTTGCTATCGTATTTCGTTAATTTGTGCAAGTCCTGTTGGGGGATACTGGGTGGGCGCTGGGCGCGTGTATGTGGAAAAGCACTGCCATTTTCGTTGGCGGTTGACTTGTTGCCATCGACGGTTTTCCTCCTGCCTCGTACTGCGGTTGCATCCCATCACATCCTACTACACCACACCAACCTCTTCACGATCGACGGTCTCCATCCCGTACTCTTCTACGGGCTGCAAGGCCTCAAAGTCGATGCCAAACCCCGAAGTTTCTATCGCTTTACACGCACCACCAAATATACCGTCTCATTCATCCGAAGACTTTGAATTCCTCCGCCATCCTACACACCCGCTTCCCGACTGGCAGTCATCCCATAGACAAGAAGAGCTCCCATTCTATATGACCGAAGATACTTCCGCTCGTCGCAGAGTCGTTCATCACCCACAGGGGCGGACATCCCCGTTGCGAGACGCCATGTGGGGCGATGAATACGACGGAGAGGGAAAGGACGTTTATGCCAAGGCGAATGCTTTTCAAAGGTATGGCGGCGGAGGGCGGGTACCTAGGAGAGCCCCGTTGCCCCCGCCAACTTCTATAGTGCGTCTGTACGCTACTTCTCTTTTGCGCGACCTACTCATCATCACCACACCCGCCTCCGCCTCCACCGCCTCTCCTAACAGCGCGAATTCATCCAGCAAAACCTCGAACACGTCGCGCCCGCCGTGTACACCCTCCTTTCGTGCTGGACACGGTTCCACAAAATCGGCAAGTCGCCCGTCGTCGTCTGGGACGAGGCGCACTTTGGCAAGTTTGGCTCGCACTACCTCAAGCGCGAGTTTTACTTTGATGTGCACCCGCCGCTTGGGAAGATGATCGTCGGGTTTGCTGGTTTACTCTCCGGTTACGATGGCGGCTTTGAATTTAAGAGCGGGGAGATGTATCCTCAAGAGGTGCCGTACGTCGCCATGCGCGTTTTCTTGGCTACTTTTGGCGTCTTGTTGGTCCCGCTTGGATGGTACACCGCTGTCGAGCTCGGTATGAGCTCGCGGGCGTGCCATTTAGTGGCCCTGATGTGTTTGTGTGGTGCGTTGTTATCTGCAACGCTACGCTTAATGCAGGCTTCTGATTTTTGCTCTGGTCAGATGTTGCCTGGTTGTGTATATCACGTTTCATTCTTTTGGATTCTATGCTACTCTTTTTCACCTTTACCACCGTCTTTGGTCTTTCCAAGTTTCACAATCACCAATACCAGTGCGCCACCTCGCACTTAAATACACTGTGTGGTACTAATCATTCCCAGGTCATTCTCCATTGACTGGTGGCTCTGGTTGATTTTCACGGGCATTTCTATCGGGTGTGTCTCTAGGTATGATCTTTACTTTTGGTTTTCGACGCATTCTCTAACAACCGATCTTTCAAGTATCAAACTGATTGGACTATTCGTCACGGCATTGGTCGGTCTTTATACTATCGAGGACTTGTGGAACAAGTTTGGCGACTTGCGTATGCCAGTGGTACGTCAACTGGTTTGGTTGCTTGAGCGGCCCGAAATTGACGACACTCATAGCAAACACAACTCCGGCATTGGGGCGCGCGCATTGCTTGTCTGATTGTCCTTCCCATCCTCGTCTACATGGCTTCATTCAAACTTCATTTTCTCGTTCTCAATCATTCTGGCCCTGGGGATGCCCAAATGAGCTCTCTATTCCAGGCCAACCTCGTCGGCAACGACTTTGCTCAGAATCCTCTTGGTAAGCAGGTCCAAACCTTGAGCCACGTTATATTCTCACGGGCGTACAGAGGTTGCATTCGGCTCAAAACTGACACTTAAGAACATGGGCTGGGGAGGTGGTCTCTTACACTCGCACGCCCAGACCTACCCTGTTGGCTCCAACCAGCAGCAAGTGACATGTTACCACTACAAGGATGCGAATAACGATTGGATCGTCACCCCACAGTGGGAGGAACCTGCCATTGACCCGAATGGACCGATACGCTACCTTAAGCACGGTGACGTTATCCGGCTCGTACACGAGCCTACAGGTCGCAACCTTCACTCGCACGGGGTCCCTGCACCGATCACCAAGCTGAACAACGAGGTTTCATGCTATGGAGACGCCACCATTGGTGACCAGAACGATTACTGGGTGGTTGAAGTTGTCGATGATATTCGCCGCGGAAAGCGGGAGAAGGTCGACAGGATACACTCACTCACAACGCGCCTGCGCTTCCGCCACCTCGTATTGGGATGCTACGTCCGCGCCGCGAACAAGAACTTGCCCGAGTGGGGATTCAAGCAGATCGAAGTGAGCTGCGATAAGGAGAATAACCCGGACGACGTATACACGTATTGGAACGTTGAAAGCCATTGGAACGAACGCTGTGCGCCGTCTTTCGCTTCTTCCTAGGAAGTGAGATATACTGACCAGAGAGCGCGTTCTCTCCACACAGTGCCCCCCGGCCAAACTAAATTCTACCGCTCGTCATTTATTCGTGACTTTTGGCACCTCAACGTCGCCATGATGACATCGAATAACGCACTCATCCCGGATCCGGACAAGGAGGACATTCTTGCGTCCACACCGACGGACTGGCCATTCCTGCGACTCGGCTTGCGCATGTGCGGTTGGACTAGTACTCAGGCCAAATACTATCTGATCGGCACGCCTATCATTTGGTGGGGTTCTACCCTTAGCCTTGGTCTTGCCGTGCTTGCGTTCTGCGTATATTTGTTCCGGATGCAGAGGCGGTACGTCGATATGGAACCGAGTGAGTGAAAATCCTCTTTGCCAAGTGCGATGGTTTTTGCTCATCGTCTTGATGCGTATGTGTAGGAGAATGGGAACACTTTTTGTATGTCGGTAAGATTGCGTTCTTTGGCTGGATGCTGCACTATCGTACGTACTCTCTCCACCGTTTGCCCTAGTTGGCCATCGTTCCCTCGACGCAGTAGGACTGACGCTCTCTTGTAGTGCCTTTCCTGGTCATGGGTCGCGTAACCTACATCCACCACTACGTACGTCCTTCCTTCCCTCCCTTTCCTTAACCAAGATTTCACATCTCACGTGTGACCACCTAGCTTCCCACGCTCTATTTTGCCGTCCTCATGGCCGCACACATGCTCGACCACTTCGTCTTTACGGCCCGGCGGCTCTCGGAACGTACAAAGTCCATCACCTTTGGTGTCGTTGCATTCGCAATCGTGGCTAACTTTTGGTGGTTCCGCGGCGTCGCGTGGGGCATTGACGGTCCGATCAATGACTACTGGGGGCTCGGGTGGCGAAAGGTTCGTCCCCCCCTCCTCTCCTATTTCTCTTCTTTGTTTTTTGTTCTTGAAGGGTCCATGTGTGCTAATGTTGGTCGATCTGTTGACAGTCGTGGAATCTTTACGACTCGTAATGAGCGTCTGTGGACGTCCTGGTCGTCGGCGCACGGGCAACGACAATAATAGTAAAAATCATAATGTTCTATCTATGGACTAGTGGACCACTTCGTCTCGCTGTCCTCCTGTGTTGCCCCTTGTCCTGTCATATGTCTATTTAGAATACTCGTAATATACTCGACAAAAAAAGATTGCTGCTACCTTACCACCCAGTGAGGGGGGCAAGTTTACACTCCATGTTACCCGCAGCGTCTTTGACACGTTTTGAATAAGTGTTTATTGCGCGCGTTGCCCCCGTCTGTGGATCTATGCACGAACGTGGTAGTGGTCGCTCTAAATCAAAAATGATGACAGCCAAATGTATTCTACCCAAATTCAAAAAAAAAGGGTTGCAGTTGCACTAAAAGATACAGCAAAAAAGAAAAGAAAAACGAAGGAAGGAAACAAGTAAACGGTGGTTCATCGTCATGTCCGTGCGGGAGCAGTGCGACGATAGAATAGCAGATAGGCACACCGATCATCTGCCCGCTCATTGCTGTGTCCAAATACGTCCTCGTGCTGCACCGTGCTCACGTTCTCGTCATCGATATGTAGCCACGCTTCACCACTGCCGCTGGAGCCATTGCCACTACCACTTCGCGCGCTGCCATCCCGATCCAGATGCAGGACGTCGAGCGTGTAGTGTCCACCGCCCGCGGACGCGCCGTGGTGGTAAAGCACACCATAGAGGGTGTAGCGCGCGGGCTGGGTGGGACGTCGGGCGGCGGGAGCCATTACGTCTATAAACAGAGGAAATCAGCACCAGTCTCGGACGGATGGGAAGATGAAACGCACCGAGAGGAATTTCCAGGTCTGGCGAGAACTGAATGGGCTTACCAATCTTGACTGCACCACGTGCGGCGGTGTCGTACAGGAAGCGCTTGAGATGCAAAACGAGCACAGGCGGAAGCGCTTCGATGAAAACTTGCTGACTCCCTTCACCAGAAGCGGAAGGGCCAACCTGCACGGATTGTGGCTGTGAGATGTTTGCGAGCGCGTCTTGGATAGTATGCACGGTGTCCCGCTGTATATAAAAGTCAATCGTGGCATATACAGATATAACGGATAACAGACCTGGATATCAAGTTGGAGCGACCGCCAATCCTCGACGACTACAGAGTCGCGCTGATGTGGCGCACGCAGCGTCGAGCGGAACTTGCCACCGAATATACGCGTAATGGGTGACTCGACCGACTTGCCCTGTTCGTGAACCTGCTAAGTCGAATGGAGGGAGTACAAAAAAGTTATGAATGGCGCACCGTGCGAGTAAGTACCATCTTGTTACGCTTCCCAACCTCAGTCCAACACTCTCCTGAGTGAGACTCCTCGCGTTCCTCCGTCTTGGGTGTGGCAGAAGCGGGCTGGGTTGGTTTGATCGAAGCAAGTAACGAGAGCAATTCTTCCTCGAGTGTATCGAGGTAGAAGCCCAAGAACTCTTCCGCATCCTCTTGTTGGCCACCCTATGCACGGATTAGTAACGGACGGACGGCGATGAACGAAACGACGTACCCGCATATTGTCGAACCGCTTCTTCTCTTTCATCGCGTCGTATACATACGTCGGAATGAACGAATCCACACCATCATCCTCTTTCTTTTCCCCTTCTCCTTCCTTTGCCTTGCCTCTTGCTGCTTGTTGAGACTGCTGCGCCGGGGCTACCTTCTTCTCCTCATATGCAAACTCCTCCAGAAATCTCACGGTAGCATCCACCAGTGGCGTTGGGCCCCCACCGCTCTCTTGACCATCTGCCCGTCCTCGCTGACCCATCAACCGCCCGAGCTCCCTAAACAGCTTCCAAAATGGCGTGGAATACACAAGCAACTGAAGTACCGCGTTCGCAAAGCACATGTTCCCGCTGTTGACGAGCCCACGAGCGCGCAAGCGCGGTAGTGCTGCATGGCCGGTTGGCCGGGTAGGAGAGGTGCCGCTGAGGAGAGCGAGAAGCTCGGCACGACGCACGGGCAGAACACGTGCGGAAGGAAGGGAGGCCGGGATGGAAAAGCCGACAACGGACGACGTAGGGAGGGAAGATTTGGAGGTGGATGGAGTGTCAGCATCACCAGCGGCTGGACTGAACAAGGACGCCCACGACTTTTTAAGGACAGGTGGGGCAGGAGCGGGTACCGGTGTGGACACCAAGGCGGGCCCAGGCGTAGGCTCGGTAGAGGTGGAAGTGGAGACTGTAGATGGAGGCGCCGGCGTTGAGATGTCGACGGGAGGAATTGGAGCCACAGCCACAGCGACTTGTTCGATGACTTCAGCCGAAGGCATTTCTTCGGTGGTGGAGGCGGCGGCAACGCTCACTGTAGATTCGCATGATTCGGCCCCAGGTTTGGTCTGGGAATGGGCAGTGCCAGCGGCGGACACAGAAGTCCTGGAGGACATGGGAGAAGCAAGGACCGGTGGGGTGTCAGACACGGTCGAAACCTCCGTCTCGGAGGAAGAAACCGTCTCTGGTAGATAATCGTTAGGAGGAGACTCAGCAGAGTCCAAAACTGACTTTGAGGGATCTTCGGACGGAACTTGGGTAGGTGAATGGCTGGTAACGACAGTGATACTGGGAGTTGTGGGCAAAGGAATGGGAACGGGCTTTGGAGATTCAGGAGGGGTGGAGAGCTGCAAAGCTTTGTCCAAGATATCCGGTGGTGGGCGAGAATGGGGAGAGATAATGATACCAGGCGCAAGTGATGGGTTCGTCGGGCGGCGAGACCAAATGGCCCAGCCGCCAAATTGCTGATTCGTACTTGATGTCGTGCTCTGTGTTGTCGTAGACGCAGAGGCGGGCATAGGCGGTATAGAACGTTGGGGCGTTGAAGGGAGCGATCGTGAGGCTTGGCTTGAATGAGAAGGTGAACGAGACGGCGGACCGGCGGGCGGCGGTGAAGGAGAGGATGCTGGGGTGGATTCTTTGGGCGCCGATTCTGGTGAGGCGTCTTGAGGAGGGTCAGACGAACTGGCGGATTCATCAGTTGGTTCCGGGTCTAGTGGGCCGCCAAGTATTCTAGGAGGTTTGGGGGAGGGCGAGATGGGAGACAGTGCTGGTGGAGGCGGCATGGAAAGCTGTTTCGGCAAAGGAGAAATAGGTTGCTGAAACGCCCAGTTCTGCTGATAGGGTGCATTAGGCTGGGATGCAGGTGGGGGATAGGGCGGAGAATACGGAACTTGTTGCTGTGTATGCGGGGGAGGGTACTTTTGGTGATGGGGATAAGAATTAGTGGACGATGGTTGTGGAGAAGGATGCATTGGAACGTGAGGGATGTATGAAGCATGGGATGATGGTGGATGATGGGGGTGAGGATGATTCGAATAATTTTGAGTGTAATTGGAGCCAGGTCCACCGCGGGAAACGCCATGGTACGCTCCACGGCCAGAAACACGAGGCGAAGGCGGGGCGGGTGAATGACCGTTCATCGGTGGCTGTGGGTATTGGTAATAAGGTGTGGGTACATTGGGATAAGCATAGTGATGCTGCATGTGCGGTGGAGGCGGGTGATAGTACGAAGTGGGTGTCGGATGTGGGTAAGGCGACTGTGGGCCTGGCATGCCGACCCGATGCGATGCTAGCGCTACGCAGCAACCAGCGTCAGAACAACCGCGAGATTAAACGAGATAAAAAAAACAAGATCACATACGATGCAAAAGAGTAGAAAAAAAGATATGATATCAAACAGATCTGTGGAGATGCACACAACCTTTGGGAAGTGAGCAACCTGCAGTGCGCCGAGACAGGAAATTTTTGGTATAAATGCTGTTACTTACAATTTTGCAAAATGTTTGTTGCACCGAGTTTTAACGAGCTCGAGAGCGAAATGCGGGGGTCTAATGAAAAGATGCACACCTGGTCACTGACACTGGCACAGTCGAGTCGACCCGCCCGCACATTTATTTGTCCCAGCTTGGTCCCTCCCTCTTGACTAAATTACGTTAATACTACACACTAATCTATCTATTCAATGTCACTCTCCGCCGCGCTCGTACCAGTCGCAAGACCAGTCGGCCTCGCAGACATCCCAATAACCGGCGACATTCTGCGGCTCTCACCAGGACCGACAACGCTACCGCGCATCCCAAGTCCAAGCATGTACATCCCAGATGTCGTCCGTGGCTTCTGTCCGGGTCGCGCAGGCGATGGCGATGAAGACACCTGGTGGTGGTGTAACTCTGGCATCGGTATACGAAGCTGCTGCTGTAACGCAGAGAGCCCGCTACCTCCGCCCGTTCCTTCTATCGAAGCCATGCGGCGCGGACGGGGCGAAGTGACCACCGAGCCAAACGTAGGTGATGGACTCGCAGGGCGCGAAGAAGACCCGCCAGCGAACAGGCCCAAACTAGCAAGCGAAGTCCAGGAGGCATTCGAGGATACCGGGGCCGCTGCTGGGCCCGCAGGGGTCGCAGGGCGGGAAGACGGTGGAGGGGAGGACGCCCTAGCCTGTTGCGGCTGCGGCTGCGAAGACTGCGATAAAGACAGTTCGTGAACCGCACGTTTGAGTGCTGCAATGTCGTGCTCGAGATCGTCCCGCTTGCGCACAAACCGAGTCTGCGCCCGCACGACTCCCGCATCGCTCCCATCGACAAATTCCCGCACGGCGTCCTCGACGTCCCGTGCTTCCTCAGCGCTTGCGATCGCACCTGGTACGGCGAGCAGCGTCGCATACCCGCGCGAGATGCGCTCTTCGTCCGCGATGCGGATCTCCAGTTCGACACGGGCGTCTTCGTTGAAATCATCGAGGCGAGAGAGGATCGTTTGCATTGCGGAGGTCGGCATAGAGGAAGAAGCCGGAACGCCTTGAAGCGTCTGGCCTAACTCCCGGAGGGCCAAGTGGCAGTCGCGGAACGCCCGTTGCAGCTCGTCGTACCGGTTCTTCGTCTTTCCAAGTTCAGCGAGGAGGGATATTGAGTTATCCTGAAGAAGTTGGGAGATGGGGCTGCGTGGAGGCGAAGGTGGCTTTGCGGTATCGGGTTCATTAGTAGTGGGTTCTAACGCGGTATCTTGAAGAGGCAGACAAGTAGAAACAGAGGAAGGGGTATGCGCCTGAGGTGACAAGGACTGCGAGGGCGTAGAAAGAGGTGACAAATATACTGGAGAATCTGCAGAGGTCCGTGGTGGTTGATATAGAACAGAAACCGACCCTGGTTCATGCTCAAGAGGCGTCAGTTTTATTACTGGGGATACGGCAGGTAACTCGGACGATGATGAATCTCGAGGCGCAGTACCAGAATCTTCGGACAATGAGAGCTCTAAGAGTTTTACGGGTGCT
>QLPC01001353.1:0-17031 GCA_003314055.1 Lactifluus hygrophoroides | reverse complement strand
ATCGGGTCGCAGCCCATAGTTTGGTGTCTAGGATTGGTTAAAACGGTCCCTAAATATGAACTACCAAACCTTCACACCTTAATGAACGCAACGACCCCTCTACCAAGCTTCGAATGCAGGTCCTTGCGCAACAATACCCCATTTTCTATATCGTCAATCCCGAAAATAGGTGGTGGGTCATCCGTGGGGGAACGATGTCGTAGAACTTTTGCAATGTACTGGAAAACGACGTCATCAAATAATTATATGAACTCACCACAAATCTTACCTCGTCACCTTTGCTCTTGGGGATTAGGTGTGCCGCATCACAGTCCGCTTTGTCCGCTTGTGTAACAACACAGGCATCTCCATCTCGTTGTATGAGACCGTCTCTGAAACTGCGAGTGCGTGGTGTCGGTTGAGTAGATGTTCCTTGGCCGGCGTCTAGGCCTAGATAATCAACAAAGGCACACCGTTCTAGAGAAGTCGAGACACTGTGAACAGCAATCTCACATACAAAAAGAAAGCTTACCTGAAGGCCGATAGTAGTATGTATTTTCGGTATCGGGAATTTCGGTCTTGTCGTAGTCCACAGGGGGACCTTCGGGTGTTGCAGAAAGATCACCTCGGGCTCCGCAGATTGCGAACATCACATAGCGTATCCAGCAAAATGGGAGGACGGCGAGTCTCTCGACATCGCTGCGGGGAATGGAAAGAAAGGGTGTTTGATTTTCATCTAAGCATAGAATAATTTCAATCTCGGCCATGAACGGGTGATGGGAGATGGGAGAGAACCAGACTTCATCACTTATCACTTAAGCAGACTTTCGAACTCAGACAGGCTTGCACTAGTGACGTATCTCGGCCGCGCACGAGGCATGTCACGTGCTATGTCCACTTTATCCAAAAACTTGAAGGGCCTTATACACCGTGTTGGACGCTCGCAACGACTCTTTCTGCAACCACGAGCTCATCTGAGACACGGCCTGCAACGGAAATCAGGATGCTCATTTCGTACAGATCTGGGCATTCCCATGGAAAGCTTCCCTGACACCGTCTTACTTTACGTGGCAAGTATACGTGCCGACTATAATAGAATCGTGTGAAATGACCAAAACTTCGTGTTCGCAGCCGCTTCACAGAACAAGAAAAGCAGGACAAGTGGGCGCTTCTTGTCGCTCCCGTGCGCTCAAATGGCGTGTCAATAGATCGAGAAGGGGACGATCCAGCGCCCATTCAATCCGACGTGGCACTCTGGGCGACACTTCTGTCACCAAACCGCACAATCTCCCGGGAGATGCCTTCATCGGAAGGAGAACGCAAGGCGCATATGCAACTCGTGCAGACGTCAGGGTTCAACCAAGGCACTGCGCAGGGAGCCCATGTACGAGTGGAAATCGGTGACCAGTCGGTGGAGATGAAAGAGGGCGACGGTGCATTTATACACGCGGCTCCGAGAGAGGAATTACGGATGACCAACTTGGGTGATAGTTCTGTTGCAGAGGTTTTGCTCTTCGATGTTGACCTTTAATGAATGAAACATTTTCTTCCAAAATATGCTGTTCTAGAATAGCGAAAGCCAGAATCACGTAAAGCAGGTTTATTATGGACAAGAAGAGTCCCTAACTGGCTAAGCCACAGGCTTCCACTATAGATCTTCTCACGTCATCGATACCAAGACGGGAAGAATTGAGGGATGCGGTGACGATGGGAGGCAGACAAGTCGGAGCGTTGTCAAAAATAGACCGCTCGATACTTGAAATGGCCGTGGCCCGTTTATCAAATGACAAGAGATCCGCCTTTGTGATGATCGCTTGCAGCGTCCATCTCGCATCGCCAGATTGGATCCTTTGATCCAGATCTTGCAACATGAGTTTGTCCGCTTGATTCAGCCCATGCTTTGCGTTGACCAGTATGTACACCCGACATAGCCTATGCGCACTGAGCATGATCAAATATTACAAAACAAAAGAGTTCCTTACTCTCGTCGAGTGTTAAGATAATGGTCAAAGAGTTCGCCCCATTCGGGACGGCCGCGGTCACCGTAACCTGGGGCGTCGACCAAGATGACCTTCCCTGGTTGAGGCCCTACGCGGAAGAACGTGAGCGTCTTGGTGCGACCCTATGGAAAGCGTCACACCAAAGTCCGCCACGTAGCATGGAACGGAAACGCACAGGCTTCTTACTGGAAGCAACCAGTCTCCTCCGCTTCATTATTGCATTGAGCAGGCTAGACTTGCCAACATTGGCCCGCCCTGTCATGCCGACAAAAGGGAAAAGTTAGCCTGAACCCGCCGACGGGATATTGAGTGACGACCTGTGACAACGACCTTTCAATTATGTACATTGAGTAAAGTGGATACAAAAAAGTTTTTTCCGCACCTCAGCAAGTCCCATCGAGCGCGGAATGGACGGTGTAGAACCCGCTGCGGCAACGAACTCAGCGGTGTTTGGAGAAAATATGTCCGAGACGCGTTGAGAGGCGAACGTCCTTGCTCCCATGGCAAAGTCGACAAATGCCCTGCGTTTTACGAGCTTGGAAGCTGAGGCTAGTATTCGCCATGACATGCCTGGGCGTGCGTAGAGTGGAGGTCGCGAGCGTGGTCAAAGTAGCACGTGCAAAGGAGCCTCAGTGTCCAGTCCCGACATTGATCTACTAGTAGTTGACCAAGCGCACATGAATCCTTCTCGTGAAGCCGCGACCGATGATTCATCCACAGAAGATGATGCAGCCTCTCAGACCACCGAAGACGATCCCCAAATCCCTGAGAGTCAGCATGCAGCGCCCCCACCTCCAGCGGCTCAACCTCAACCCCTTCCTCCGCCTCCGAGCCATCCATCTCCCATAACAGCGCCACCCGCGCCTCCTAATCCACCAGCAAACGCACATATGCGTGCGCGACCCCGGTATGAGCTCAAGCACACGCTCCGTGGGCATACCATGTCCATATCCTCCGTCAAGTTCAGTCCCGACGGGACCTTGTTAGCGTCTTGCGGTACGGTACCCCTCCTCGCTTCGCGGTGCATCTACAACTCACGATGAACTCTCTCTCTTTGAAAAAAAAAGCTGCTGATAACGTCGCCAAGATATGGTCTCCACATTCCGGGGAGCTCATCCGTAATTTGAATGGGCATACGAAGGGTCTATCGGACATTGCCTGGTCTCCGGACAGCGCGTACCTCGCCACCGCGTCCGATGATAACACCATTCGAATATGGGACGTTGATTCCGTGTGTATCACATCCCGCGAACTACGCAAATGTATCCTGTTGTTCTCAAATGCTATGTGTGGAAGGGTCTGACGAGCAGAGTCCTCAAAGGACATACAAGCTACGTTTTCTGTGTCAACTACAACACCCAGGGCACACAGCTTGTATCCGGAGGCTGCGAAGGCGATGTAAGGATATGGAATGCAGCAAAGGGTGAGCAGAGAGACGCCGAATTATTCTTTTACTTTGCTCAAACGTCCACGTTTTATAGGAAAGTGCACCAAAACATTGAATGCCCATCTCGACTACGTGACAGCTGTACATTTCAATAGGGACGGCTCTCTGATCGTTTCGTGCTCGCTTGACGGTCTCATGTACGTCTCACACGTTTTCAACCCTACTCCCCCATTCTTCCGTTCTCTCTTAAGCGTGTCAACCTCGCAGTCGCATATGGACTTTGCCCTCTGGACAGTGTCTCAAGACTCTCGCAGAAGGACACAACGCAATTTGGCAAGTAGACGCACGACCCACACGCGCATCCCCTAATCAACCACCCACTTTTAATTTCTAGCCAACACGTACAGTTTTCACCCAATTCAAAGTACATACTCTCCACGGCCCACGACAGCGCCATACGACTATGGGATTTCCAGTCCTCGCGCTGCTTAAAAACGTACGTGGGCCATCAAAATTCAAAGTACTGCATCGCCGCCTGCTTCAGCGTCACCGGTGGTAAATGGATCGTCTCGGGCAGCGAAGACAGCAAGATCTACTTGTGGGATCTGCAGAGTCGGGAAGTAATGCAAGTCCTCGAGGGTCATCGCGGTAGAGTTCATTCATTCAAATTTTCCAAGTCGCCGTGAACTGAAAAAAAAAATTCTCTCGCAGATGTCGTCGTTGCTGTTGCAGTAAGTGATCTCACCAGTCTAAACTAGCGTGGTTTGGCCGTATTGAGCTTCATCTCTTTCTTAGACCCATCCTCAACAGAATATGATTGCGTCAGGATCGATAGATAGCGATTTAACGGTCAAGGTGTGGGTAGATCATGGGTCAATTTGAGTCCACACCTTGTGTTATTTTTGCTCGAATTTTTTGTACTGTTCTGTACTTTAGAACCCTGCTCTATGGGCTTTGTAGGTCATTCAGAAAACATTCGCCTATACTCTGTGTCGGAGAAAAAGGTCCAAAAAACACTGTATCCTCGGATTAATCCTAGCTGCTTTAAAAAAGGTGGTGGTACAGGGATGATGAATGCCAAAAAAAATGCGGGAAAACTACGACACTTGGAACAAAAGACAACCAGTCTAAATATGCACCGCTGAAGCTGAAGAACAGAGACTCTGCAGTTACCGTCTCACAATGGCTCTGCCTCACGTAGGTCTAAATTTCGAGGGTTGAACGAATAGCGATGGTGAGAGAAGCACGATTTTTACTGACCTCTTGCGACCTCTCTGTCCGCATCCGTAACGCCCGTATCGTGTGCCTCGAGGAAAGCATCGACCTACAAACACATTCAGTAACCAACAAAGGCCCCCCAGTCCCCACACAACGCACCTCATCGAGTACGTCGTCCTGCCCCAACGTTTCTTCGTCGTCCTCGTCCTCGTCATCGTCGCCTGCGTCGTCAATAGCAAACGGCGTCCTTTCCATAAGCGCATGCGTCGCTTGCGCAAGTGGATTAAACCCAGCCGGCGACTCGGGATACAAAGGAGACTTCTCCGCCTCCATCGGTAAGGCGACGGCGGTGGCCGAAGAGCCAGACGAGGACTGAGACTTGGTCTCTGCGGCCAGACGAGGCGCGCTCTCGACGGAGGTGCTGCTTGATTTGAGGCTCGATTTTGATGTCGAGTGGCGCATCGTGGATGTGAGTAGCGATTCGCGTGGGCGCGTGTCCTCGATGGATGTGTATCGTCCAATGGACGGGCGGTGAATGACCTGATGTCGTCCGATTGTTTTCCCGACTTCGTCTGTGAGCTTGTGAAATAGCTTCAAGTTGCTGTCCGTGGCGATGTTCGACCACAAACCGCCGAGGAAGCCATTGCTGTTTGACGGCAGTTCCATGAGTGGGACATTTCCGAGACGGAAGGTGGCAGGGAGATCGGTTTCAAAAAAAGATTCGAGGACCTCATCAGCGAGAAGAACCATGCGGAACGTAGCGAGGCTGAGGTAGGGCTGGTTAGACTCTACCTGAGGACTCGGACTGTCCTCTTCGTCTGCTCCTTCGGGTCGAGGTAAGAGGGCGTCACCATACTCAAACGCGTTGGACATAAAACGGCTGACAGCACCCAGATACACATCACCGATCTCGAACCGGAAAATGAACTAACAAATCGAGATCAGAGAGCTGCGTTATTCCATTCGAGATCAACATACCAGCAGCGACTCAGAAACTGTCAACACCTCGTCCTTGGTCAAGAAGCCGTCCTTGTTCTTGTCATGTAGGTTGAAAAACCATTCGATATTCTCCATGAGATCGCCAAATAGGATACCGTCAAGGCCAGTAACAAGGTCCTGCACCATGTATTAATACCAGTGCAAAACTGCCGAAATGTCTCTCTTACTTGGAAGGATAATGCACCTCGACATGAATAGTCCCAAAAGAAAAAAAGCCGATCCATGAGCTCATGATCCGCAATTTCGCGGTCGACTCGTTGCTACAGACAGGCCAGCTCAATCATGGCTTCGTCACAAAAACAGGAAGGTGTACCTGAAAGCCGTTCAAAACAATCTTCTCGTCCCGGGCCCAAGTAGCGATCTCGCTTAAGAACGCTTTGAAAGTCTTGAGCCCGATCCTTGTCTCAGGCCGTTCCTCAACAGCATCCTTTGTAGTTACTAATGTTGCTGACGCCGCCGGAACTAGGACTGGGGGCGGCTCGATACATATCGCCTTGAAAAGCGCGTCATAGATAAATCCAGCCTGTTCTTTACTAAACCTCTCGAGTGACTTGAGATTGCGAATAGCGGAACGTTTGGAGAACGACTCGAGACTAGAAACGATCTCGTTGCGGAAGTGTCGACGCTCAGAAAAAATGGTGTCTTCTGTGATAATTGCAAATTCGCGGAATGCGATGAGCAACAGCTCTTGGAACTTTGAGATGGCGCGAGCACGGGGGTCTGACGAATCGGGATGCGCGGAGTCATCGAGTGAATTAAAGTACTCCCGCATAAGCCTGGGTTATAAATTCGTCGATAACGGCTCACATATGACTCTGGAAGGATAAGAGGATACTCACTGAATAAACTGCCCGTCGTCCTGTACCTGCAAAAGCTTTTCGCCATTAATTTTCAAGATAGCTGTAAGGAATTACTTGAGTTATCATTGAAGCCGAATACGTGGGGATTACGAACCAAGCCTGTAAAACCTGAAGTCAGGACGGTAATATCTTAAAGATCAAATGTACGTACCCAATCTGAAACAGGACTTTCGGTCCCATACAGAAGAAGCAGTCCACGATTCTGAAGGCAAAAACCATAGGCATGCTGTTGATGTACCTGCCAAAAAACGTCAGCATATCTCCCCAGGAAAAACCATGGTTGTGACACATACAAACTTAAGAACCAAGGTAGTGACGCCACTGATAGTTGTACATCCACTTCCTGGAAATGGTCGTGGATGATGGGCAAACACCGTTGCACAAGGGACTCGAACACTCGTTGGTCCAGAAGAGTGCCATGCATAGAAGTGCTACCAGCTATCGTTGAACGAGGAAGAAGAATCTGGTCTCTAACGATCGTACCTATAATACCCAGGCAATAGGCGATCGCAGATGACTTGTAATAGCCAGAATGCCTGCTCTTCTGACATATAGCTGGAGTGGGTCAGCAAGCATGTAAGACAAGAGCGTAAATATCCTACATAAGAATAGCAGCTGCTAGTATGTTCATTGCCTACCACGGATTACCCTTCAAGAAACTGTCTCTAGACGTGTTGAGCGGCTCACCTGGCAATATCCCGTCTCCGGATTGTTGAACGAGTACGCCTGTAGAACTCTCCGGAGTGCACTAATGCCTTCATCAGATTGGTATGCAGCATACTCCGGCAGGCTCCGGTGAAGGTCCTTCTCGATGTCTTCGGTACTAATGTTGATACGACCTATGTTCTCCTCAAGGATCTGTTCATACTGGCCAGGGTTCGCGAAACGAAGAAAGATGGAACCGGAAAGAGTTTCCCACATCTCCCCACGCAAGCGATTTGGAAGGCCAACTTGAACAAAGCGCGTCGCCTGAGGATAGCGCAGGAGAGTAAGGTGGCGACCGTGAGCTACAGCGAGTTCAGGGTCACGTAAATCGACGCGATCAAAGTCCTACCCCTAAAATAGTTTGTCCATAGCTTGGTCTTGGACGCCTCTCGAAGCCTCCAAGACTTTGTAAGTCTGATATTCTCGAGTAGGTTTGGGCCACGTACTTCTTTGGGTCTCCCGGAAACTTGAACCTCAAGCCCAATCCGCCATGAAACGCGGGCGCCTCGCCCGCTCCGCCTTTCTCACCGCCATCGATGAGGCTTCCATCTTCTCGCTCTTTATCCGCAACGGGGGAAGATTCAAGGACCAAGTTTTCAGAGTAGCACGTCTTGGAAAACGGCTTCACGGTCTTCATTTTCCCTGCCTGAAGTTCCGCTTTGAGCGCCATGCTTAGGAGTGCACAGAACTGGTCCGCAGCAGGGCGGAGTGAGGTCAGTTGTACGACCTTTCAAGTCAATGCGGGTCAAAACGGGAAAGCGCTAGAATCCAGGTGCCAGTGACGACGTACTATCTTCATGCCGTGCCATAGTAGTAGACTGAGCGCATAGATACCAGCGCGGGTGTTCAATCGCTCGACTCTCCGCACTGTGGACAGCGGAAGAGTGAACCGAACAGACTTTTTGTCCAAGCTAGAAAATGCGAGATACGGTGGGAAGAGGTGTAGCTTTCCAGCCTTGATTTCTGCTTTTAGCGCGCGTGACCGTTGGCGACGAGTCGCAGGGTACGTACATACGGGTCTTCTGCGCCTTCGGAGACCAGGCTCAGCACAGCGTTGATTTCCATCTTATGATGACCATCTTCGGAGCTGTTTTGAAGAATGCCAGTTCCTTTGACGTGACCCAGCGGGATCGCGAAGAAGAGTAGGGACAGTTCATCGCGATCAGGCTCCTTGAAGTTCCTGAGCTGTGCGGATATCGTGCTCATAACTGGGCACTCTAAAGTTCAGGAATACGCGTGAGTTGAAGCTACGGTGTGACGAGAAGAAAAGGCACAACTAAAGCGGGGGAGGGTTTGCCAGTGGAAGTGCTAAAAGCGGATGACGGACCGCAAGAACCCGGGAAGGTGAAGAGAAGGAGAGTAAGTTATTGATGCTAGCAATAATAACAAATAGTGGTATAGACACAGTGGGCTTTGCTACCAAATAATTAAGGTCTAACGAGTAAAACCTTGGTCCCATTATCCGTCGTACAACAAGAAAAACCTCTCAACACCCTAACGTTAAACCGAATCCTGTTATGGGCGATTCCGAAGATATGCTGCTCTTGCTCGTTCCATGCTCTCCCGAAGTTCAGAACTTTGCCATTGAGACTCGTCCTCGTGGAAGCTTGAATATGACCGGGCCATATCAACTGCGTCGTTGTGGGAAGCACGCCCAGGAAGGGGGAGGGCAGGAGAGGAATGGTATGAGTGTGCAGTCGAAAACTGCTGTCGGTGTGGGGATGCAGTAGGTGGTGGTGAGAGGAATGGCGAAGGGTGTGAAATAACGTTTAGAGCTTGAGGTCTGCCCCTACGACGGAGCGAGCTTGATCCCGATGCACGGCAAAGAGATGTGCCAGGACAAGATTCCTCTTCCCAGTTGCCATTCCCATCGTCCTCCTCATCCTCTTGTGCCTCGGACATCACAACGACTTCTTTCCCAAGTGCTTTTTTACCATCTTCAATCAGTTGTGCAAGGCGACCACCCATCCAATCCATCTGATTCACCGTTGTCAATGATACGCCATGGACAGAACGATTAAATGCGCACCTTGTCTTCAAGATCGTCACCGTCATCTCCTTGATCGGGCTCAGGTTTGATGGGACGATGGGGAGAAGAATGGCGACTGAGCCGAGGAGGGCTTACGGGCACTTTCGGTTGGGTCCGCACTCTTCGGTGGCGAGCCGTGCCCCGTCGAGTAACGCTGTTAGTAGTACGATGGGTTTTTTTACGAGGGGATGCAGCAACGGCGGCGGGAGGAGCAACTTGCTCAGGCTATTGGAAAATTGACACGTTGAGACAATAAGACAGTAACTAATAAAAGACGACACTAACGTGAGTGGCGACCCAGTCGCCTTGTTCGTAGGGTGGAGGTTCCAGCTCAAGGGCCTTGCCCCGATCCCTCCATCTGGCAGTGGCATTAGCTTTCTTATCACGCATGCACTTGCAAATGAAAAGACGTGCAGACGGTAGACAGTGAGGCCAACAGCAGTCCCGATAAGGGCTGCGTTGAGAGCACCAGACACGATAGTGCCTGCAATAGTACGCCGCCGCTTTGCAGGGGGAAGATCTAAGCAGAGATAAAAGGAAAGTACCATGAGTAAGAAGACTACCCAGAGGAGAGCGAGACTATATAGGAGGGTGAGGTGCATGCACCGCATACACATGGCGGGCGTGAGCAAAAAGCAATGTGTACGCAAGGCACGTGCCCACGCATTTTCATCAGGGCATGTTCGGCAGCTTAAACGATACCCGTGCGGCAAGACGCGTTTTGATACAAGTGTACAACGGGGTGCATTTATGATTCGCGATGCGGATGATACCCACCGGCTATCATTTCCCTCGTTCCCTCATCCTCCTTTGCCTCCGAGGTAACGTTGTGATCGCTGTGCATGTCGAGATAACCTCTTGTAGACGTTGCGACAGTGGCGGGGAGACTAGGCTCAGGACTAGAAGGCTGCCAACCTCTCTTCCGAGCAAGAGGCACGGGCGGTGGGAGAGAAGACGGGTGGGGACGATGCGCTGGGATCCACGGCTTGGCTTGAAGGCTGTTCTCGGCGGCGACAAGCGTGAGAGAATCGCTGGCGCCGCTTGACGGATCAGCCTTGCTGAAGGGGTTTATGATTCCGGGAACAGACATGCTGAAAGTGAAAGGAAAAAACATGGCTTTCGTAAAGAATCAAGAGTCGTGTGTAGCGTCGTAAAGTCGTCAACGTGAACGTGAAGCCTTGTTGTAAACTGTAACTATCCCTCTTTATTGCCATCACGTGACACGGCTTGACCACAAGTCAAAACTACAGCGAAGACTCGGAGATAATTCCCTTCAAATGAGCGAGTTTTTGTGCCATGGTACTTGTTTGAGAACAATAATCGGAAGTGACTCAGCTACACCACCTGAAAATGCTCTGCAGTGACATATCCGTCATGATTCAGAAAATGCAAGGCGTATGCACATGCGAGGTATGACTGTCGAGCTGGCCTGAGTGTAAGAGTGGATTCTCGATTCAGACCTTTTGCATGGGCGTTCATCCGATATTTATACATGTCGGCATTGATGCAACTCACAGTGCGCGCTTCCCCAGGCCAGGTTCCTGAACAAAGTGAACAAATACAAATAACACGAAACAAGTGCTCACACTTTTGAAACGCGACTTCATTACTACGGATGTCCCGCTCTGCGCTCGCACGCGCACTCACAACAGCAAAGCGGCGGTCTTCCTCTCATTCAGCCAACAACAATGAGCACAACCTTTCCCTCTCTCATAAAATCCGCGCGCTTCTCCGCGAGATGGCGCAGCCCGTCGCTGTCGTGACGTCCTTCATGCCTCCTTCACCGTCACCGTCCTCCTCTTCCGCACACTCCAGCCCCTCATCGTCGTCGTCGAATTTCCACGGCGCAACGCTGTCCTCATTTACGTCCATTTCGATGGCGCCACACAATCTCGTCGCGTTCTCGTTGCGTGTACCGTCACGCATGGCTACGACCCTCGCCCACCTCTCAGCAGCAACCACAACCACGACCACCACAACACAGTCCTCACCCAGCGTCGGCGCCCACATGGTGATCAATCTCCTCTCCGCACCTCAAACGCACGCTGCTGTCCTTTTCTCGCGGCCAGACCTGCATCCGCGCCCCTTCGAGAATCCCGGTATCCAGTGGTCGCTCTCCAGTGACGGTCTTCCCATGCTACACGGTTGCCTTGGCGCGTTATCCTGCAGAGTTGTCGGTGCTCCATGGGCATTAACTGACCTCGCCGCATTGGGGGACAAGTTAGCGCATGAGGCGGACGGAAAACGGAATAGCGTTGGTGTAGGTGACGTTGGATCGGAGTTGTTCATTGCCCAGGTGATGCGCGTCGAGGACGTGCCTCGAGCTGAAGGTGCACTGGCAGTAGATGAGAACCTTCGAACACTACCTCTTGTATATCATCGTCGAGGTTACACAACCACTGCAGACAACAACCCTCTGAATCAGAAGACTAACAGCTGAAGAATGAGCGTGTCATTGATTGATTATGAAGTATCATGTGGACAACATTGCGACTTGACATGGTATACAGATACAGACATGCTCCAGCTCCTGCAGCAACAAGACGTACAAACTCATGGTTTCATGAAAGCAAACAGACTACCCATGTCCACCCACCGCCGACCGTTGTGTTCTAGGTATTTCCCAACGGTCTGCCTCATTCTCTGAAGGAACTCCCCATGGTTCGCCACCAACGTAAGCATCTCATCTGAACATATAAAGTCTCCTTAATCATGATTCATCGTGGCGTGACCTTTGCTTACCTGGATTCTTTGATTTTGCCTTTTCTATATCGAAGAGGTATAGAAAATAGCGTAATTGGTTGTAAAGCTTTGCGTCAGAGTACTGGAAGAAGTCCATTATAAGCCGAGGTAAGGAAGTATGCAATACGCAGAACTCACCTCAAACGACACAGATCCCCGGCACCAATCCTTCAGACATCTCCGCCCATATACACCCATCATACGGGCGCGGTTTCCACAAGTTGGATCGTCGCAAACGGTCCAACCCTCATAGTACTTATTAATATGTTCTCGGATCTGACATTCGAGCTGGATTTGCAAGCTAGCCGTCCCAAGGGTCTTATCGCACATGGGACACGTAGGTCCTTTGGCCTTGACCAAGGACTCCTAAAATTAGGGCTGAGGACATAACAGTGTAGGTCACAGTAGGATAGACGCACAGCCCTGTTTGCCACAGGCATAAAGGTCACGCGACCGTTACAGGCGCGGCAAAGCACGACGAATCGTGCGGCGTCCTTGTAACGCTCGCTTTCAGGCAGCTGTGAATCGAGCGAACTGAAACGACGCTCCTCAGTCTCGTTACTGGTGGTGGATCGGTAGCGCCCAGGATCAAGGCCTTGCGATCTGTCAGTGAGAGCTTCCCGTAGAGACGAGGGAAGCAGACACACCCAAGCACTCTGCGAGACGAGCTCGGTCGGTACCTTCAATTGGATCACAAAGTCGCTCGATTGGTGGTAGGATCTGATGCGCGAGGTAATGCTCATAGTCTGCGGAAATGCATTTTAGAAGGATAACGTGAGATCCGATGTATGACGGTATTCACCAATTTGGGTCTCGGAACCAGACTTGCGAAGTTCATCCGGATGCCTTGCACGCTCTGCCTGTGCCACGTTTCCCGTACCATTTCCCTCGTCGGAACAGAAGATGTAGGGAATGACATCGCCAGCTCGTACAGCAGTATTGCGTGCTTTCATTCTGAGTGCGACTTGTACGTGGGGCTGACTTTTCGCGTCAGGGTAGTCTTCGGGGCTCTTACCCAATCGCTTGTGGATGATGAACTCGTCGAGCTTGATCTTACCAGCCCGTACATCCTCACCAATGGTAGTGAGGTAGTCGTGGATGCGTTCGACGACGATCTCCGTGGATTCGCCAGAAAGAATCTGATCCAGCACATACTGAGATACCGTCTTTGAAAGTGCACAATATTCGCGACGCTTCATGTCAAGTCCTTTGACTTCTGTCGAGGTTCTGAATCCATCTTCGACCTTGAGAGCAGCATACTTTTTCTTTTGGAGCAGGAGTAGCCGCTGGAAGACTCCATCGAGGTCGATTTCGAGTAACTTGTAGCGATCGTTAACAGCCTTCTTCAATTCCGCCGAGATTTTGAGAGCTTCTGAGAGCTCCGTAACGTTGGAGTTGACAAAGACCGAGTCTGTGTCTCCGTAGATGACCTGAGGGCAAATCAGAAAAGATGAAGAAGCAGGCATCAATGTCTCACATCCAACTGCAGGCTCTCTGCTAATTCGCGTGTGTGCGTCAGAATCTCGCGACCCTTGAACGTCGTCAAGGCTGCGAGCGGTCTGGCGTAGAAGCGGGAGTATTCAAAGCCAAGACAGCCATACATGGAATTGGCAGTAAGTTTGAGCGCCTGCTGTTTGATATCATACTAAGACGTTGATGGTCAGCGACTTGGTCATTCCTGAAAAGCGAGCCGACGAACTTGTAGTAACTTTGCCTGTGTGAGCGATCGATCTTTCATAAGGCCCTTAACTTGTCGTCGCCGGCTAACTAAAGTGGCAATAAGACGGGGTAGCACGCCTTGCGGTACCTCAGATGCGGGGGGTTCAGGAATTTTATCGTCCTAAAAGAGTAGACTCAGCAAATAGAATGGCTTTGCCAGCGCGCGCGAACGTACATCCGAATGCTGTAGGTCCACAGTGGTAAAGTCTATATTGTACTCTTGGATGATGCTGGGATACAAGGAGTTGAAATCCATAACAAGGATATACCTGTCCCATAAACCGCGTTTTGGTTCGAAAACTAGACCACCCTTGTACTTGTCTCTTTTGCCTTTGGACGCCTTGGTTTCGCCACCTTCGCCATAGTCTTCTTGCTCGACTTTCACTGGCGCGGCCTTCTTACCCCACTGTTTATCTGGACAGATATACTTCAGGCGGTGGAACTCGTGCAAGAGAATGTACTCGTTGCGTTCCGCGCGTCCACCATTTAGGGTCTTGTTCCTGACGAGCGGTCTCAGCCTAACCAAGGACACGTACAGATTCCATACGCACCAAGAATTGCCAGCCAGGTTTGTGAGTTGTCGTGTCAAGGGTAAAATTTGCACCTTCGCTGCTATGGCCATCTGGTAATGTGCATCTAGTTCACAGTGCCGCACGAATGTGATCAGTCGATCCGGGGTGCTAACGCCGTCATCGAAATAACTTGCGGTGTCCTCAGCATCTATGTCTTGTCTGACACTCTTGAGGTGTGTTGCACACATCTCCGTCATCGACCATGTGGTTGAGGATATCATGCTTTTGGCACCATCCGAAGCAAGATCACAAAGTAATCGGCCATTAAGGAAGCGGAGGTTCGTGCCTTGCCGACCAATTCCCGGCCATTTCGAACGGCGGAAGCGACCAATACGGGACCAATGATCAGCCTTTAGGTGTCTCATCCGGTGGAGTAAAATGTCCAATGAGACTCCAAGAAAGTCGTGCCCGACAAGAACATCAGGGTCGGCTTTATGTAACGTTACTGGGAATCGCGGATTAGTGGAAAAAACGACTATTTGCAGAAGCGTAGCAGACCCAAAAGGCTATTGAGGAGCATGCGTTCATTATTCATTGGAGTGATTAGGCCTTTCGCATTAGATTTCACTTTTGCTTCAAAACCAGGAGGAAAGCGCCCCAATGGCCGGACAAGGGTATGTACAGTACATGGCAGGGCCTCTGGCGGTGTCGGATCGTCGAGTTGAGCTGCAAATGACAAAAATCAGCTCGCGTTGCCTGAATGGGACCTAGGTTCTACGCACTGTTTGACCATATCCTTGCTGTCGCACACACAATCTCCCGAATGTTTTCTTGGTGGTTGACAATTGTGCGAATACTCAGACTAGCAATTGTCAGCGGAGGGGTATCTCTTGGCGCGTTCAGGTCCGTGTCCGCAAAAGGATTGATATCTTTCGGGTCTGTAACAGTCACCTCGAACTTGCACCAAGACACCTACGCAGAACCTGAGCGAGAGTACGATATATTGTCGAGGGACGTACCCCTTTGTACTCGACATGAGGCTTCTTAATTTGGAGCCAACAAGGTCCCATGATTTTGCGCTTCAGAACGAGAAGTTCAAAAGCGCTGGTATTGGTTCCGAATATTCGAGAAAAGGTTGGGCTAGATACATTCGCGGGGATCTGGGGTTCTAGAAAGAGAATACTTGATTAATACGAGACTTCTGAAGAAAGGGAGGTAGCTACCCTCGAACCCGTAGACAACCTTCAACCACTGCGTCTCCTCATTAGGTACATCAGGCTCGCCAAAAGCATATTTTCGCTCCACGAATTTTGCTTTCCAAGCCTTTATTCCAGCTTTTTTCCGCACTTGATCAAAGTCCCTCCAAACCGCCGGCATGTCTGGAACGACATCCGTCTCGAAGCCTTCGTCATCAAGTTGAAACGGGCGCGGAAGCACGAACAAGTTACGCTGCAGATTTTCCACAGTCACACAGCAAGAAGCATAAGTGTTGGTGTTCTTGTCCAATGTCTTTCCAATAAAATAGAGGACGCCTTCGTGCTCAAGATAGTCGAGCCAAAAGAAGCGAAAGGAGCCGTCAGCCTCGAGCGCAGAAATTGTAGAAGCATGCGCTGAAGATGATGTTACTGCTGTTGCATTTCCAAGCTTTCCGAATGTCTCTTCAGACTTCACTGTGAGCGAGTCGTATACAGTAAGCCAGGATGGATTCTCCTCTTTTTTGACAGCCGCGCTATTCACTGCCACCTTAGGCAAGTCCCCATTCGCCGGTTCCGTTTTGACAGGTAGGGTAGGCTTCTCGTCAGTTTCCATAAGATCTTGGAAGGCAATATCATCGAAGGAGTTGTAATAATCATCCTCATGAGAGCTTAAAGGCCCTGCAACGTCCATAGCACCCATTTTCTCGATCGCAGGTGCGATACCCTTGGCTTCCGTCCTAACCTTCTTCTTCGGGCTTGTGATTAGTCCATCGTCCGAGGATGGATCGTTGCCAATGTCAATGCCATCTGAAGGAGGTCCATCTGAGGAAGTGTCCGGGTAAAAATCGCGACGACCATACTGATGATCGTCACGCGCGGTGCGGCTGCCTGTCGAAGGTCCTGGAGAGGAAGAGCGATCATCATAACGATAATCCAAGGATGGCTTCCGCTTCCGCGGTCGTGAACTTGTCTTAGAAGCGGCCAGGGCATGCTCGACATCCCAGTCCCCCAGAAGTCCTGACATGAAGGCATCCTCCTGCTCCTTCGATACAGCTGGGCGATAAGCACTGATTGAAGAAGTCACAGGAGGGGCTGCTGGCTTGCTTTTCGCCTTCGCTTTAGGCTTGGCTTTACTTGATTTGGCTGTCGAGTCGAGATACTGTCATTGCAGAAGGGCAGACGCGAAAAACACGGTGGCGTACCAACTCGATACGCCACCTCTTCCTCCGAGTCATCCCGCGCATCATCATTTCCCCAATCGTCCATACCATTGTCGACATAGTCCCCGACGCCGTCATCAACGATAAAGTCATCTCTTGCTAGACGACCTTGGACAACACTCTTGTACTGGTCCTCCGTAACCTCATCATATATTTCCACATCCTCTCCCTAAGAACGCGAAAGAGGCATCTGAGCAACACGAAATAACGCGTCGATAGTTAACACAGACCTTCCATTCTCGCCGACCGCCTTGTCGCGCATGCTTGAGCGCAGCAAATTTATCTGTCCTTTCCTGACGTTCTCTGCGCGAGCGATCAGTCATCAAGTGTGAATGTATGCGTCAGGAATGCGGGGGATTGTATGAGACGCGTACTGTGTGTGAGACGCGTACACAGTAAGGTAGCGGCCATAAGGAACCGACACCCTTATGTAAGCCCTAACCCTAGGGTTTAGGTCACGTGTTT
>QLPC01001301.1:0-15251 GCA_003314055.1 Lactifluus hygrophoroides | reverse complement strand
GAGTATGAGCCAAAGCCCGAACCAGTTGCATTTGAACCACTGGAGAAAGGTGATGGCAAACCCAAGGTGTTATTGTCAGACGAAATGAAGGACAAGATTCAGGTTGATATCGAGGAGATAGATGATGATGACCTCCCCGTCCACGATGAACTATAATACAGTAATTAGCATCCACCTCAATATATACGCGGGTTGTTAATTATCTATCCAACATGATACTAGACATATATGAGGTGACAATATGAAAAGAGTACCATGACTGTTCAATCGACGTCCACAGGGTTCCAAGTAACAGCGCCCGCTTTCCCACGATCGAGTGCATCAAGTCTCTCAATGTCCTCCTCGCTCATCTCGAAGTTAAATATGTCGATGTTGGAGCGCACGCGGTCTGGGTTCTGAGTTTTGGGAAGCGGGACAAAGCTAGGCAAGGTGTTGGTGATAATTTGATGGCGGACAGCAAGAAAAGCGTACTTATGCTGGAGAGACCAACGTATGAGAATTTGCGCAGGATCTTTGCTATACTGATAGGAGATTTGCGTTATCAATAAGAGTAGAAAGAGCGTGGCTAAACCAACGTACTTTCTTCGCGAGTTCTTGCAGGACAACATTCTCAAACCGTCCCTGGACTAGCGGAGTGTATGCTTGAACTATGATGCCATGCGAGCGGCAGTAGTCAACAATCGCTCTTTGTTGACAAAAGGGGTGGAGCTAGTATGATGAAAGACCAAATGTTGAGCGCATATCCGAGTCATATTTGTCAGAGGTGACGCATGCCTCAATCTGATTTACAGAGGGCAACTCAAGCCCTGCTTCGAGGATTTCGTCGAGATGCTTGACATTACTGAAGAAGCTTCAGAAAGAATAGAGGCCGATCGAGTCGAGTTCGTTTTTTACTCACTAGTTAGACACCCCAACCGACCTGAGTTTGCCCGCTTTTTGAGCTTCCAGAAGCGCTTTCCAAGCGTCAAGGCGGATAGACTTTCCACCGTGCGGGCTGTGTATGAGGTAGAGATCAAGATAATCTAATCCCTATCAATCGACGATATTGGGGCTTGGACAATCAAAGGCTTTCCCACCAAAACCAAAGTTCCTAAGGGAATCGTCGATAGCATCTAGGCAACTTTGATATCCACCGGCAGTCCTGTGGATTTTTGACGCTACGATAGACCATCATATTGATTATTAAGGCCACTTCCGGATGAGTGACACGCACTGATGAAAATGTCCTCGCGGGGTACACCGCTTTCCCTGACCGCCTCTCCAACCTGGGCTTCATTCCTGTATGCACGCGCAGAATCGATGTGTCTGCGAAAGTGGAGAATTAGATGGGACACTGAGGCGGATTTTGTTGAGACTGACCGATAACCGCATTGAAGCGCCGCAAGACAGGCGGGCTTACAATTTGGATTCTGGTAAACCCCAAGGCCAATAAGTGGCATATTGAAACCTGCGAGTTATATGCAGTGCATTAAACGTGATAAAGAAGGACGCAATTACCATTGGAGAGGGAGACGGTTGACTGTCTGGTGAATGCTAAGGATGTCATGGTATTGATATTGATAGACGCTAACGTGCACGTGGCGTAAGGTCGGTGTCGTGTGTCGTCAAAGCCACGCCACATCATTGCATTATGGCCGCCTCTTTCTCCCGTCTCCAACTCGCAGCTGCGCTCATAGGTTCGTTTAATCGTGTGTAGATACTCCCAACTGTTTGACTGACTTCCCGTGGCTAGAATATGACAATGACCCCTCTGACCCAACAAAGCCTGTCCGCTCGGCCCACGAAAGTGCCATCTTCGCTCACTTGCGCCGTATCCCACCGCTTCCTGCACAGCGCCGAAAAAGTGTAGACTATCTCAGCGTAGAACTTCCAGGAGATGATGTGCGAGCTTCAAGAGCAGACTCTCTGAACAGACTCTCCAGGGCCCCCAGCTCAGCGGATGGGCTCAGAAATCCATTCGGGAGAGACACAATCTTCTCAGAGGGTGGTCTTGAAGAAGAAGGCGAGGATGAAATGGAGGTCAACCTCAGCTCTTGGGGACTGGACTCCATCATTCCCAAGGAGAAGAGCGACCGCAGCAAAAGTACCAAGGGAAAAGAGAAGGTTATGGCCCTCCCCAATCCTCACGCGACCATGGATGCCTCTTCATATCGTGCCGGTCGCTCACAAAGCGTGGGGAATTTAGACTCTTTTGGCGCAGGAGGTGCATTCCTAGACTCTGTATCGACTGTTCCGCCCGAGGTGAGGCGAAGGTCTCTCGGATCTGCGATGGAACTAGGAGAATACCCGTCTCAGAGTCTCCCACAACATCAGCGCCCTCCATCAGCCCACGACGCTATCGACCGCCTACCGCCCACGCCTCCTCTTCATTCCATTCCATTCCCAATGCAGTCCGTCCGTTCCGCATCTCCTGGCCCCATTGATGGACTTGATGGACCATCTCGCGAGCGCGCAACATCTTCCGCTAGCTTAGGCTCTAGGGATCTCCTCGCTGAGGCGGAGGAGAAACGAAACCCTTTTGCCATAGAACCCCCCTCCCCCGGTCAGACGTCGCGTTTCGACCCAAAGGTTCGCGCGCGGACAATGTCAATAGGAACCATGGGTTCGGTTGGCTCCCGAAATATCCTTGCAGAGGAAACTCCTCATGCTCCATCGCGACCGTTGACTCCATCTTCTCGCTTGGACCCAACCGCTTTTCCTCACTCAAGAACGCTCTCAAACGCATCCATGCTATATGACAATGATGCCGTTTCATACATGAGTGGAGCACCGCTGCGACGCCAAACCATTCGAGATAGACCATATTCAACCCTTGAACTTATGCGCCCCAAGGTTCTTGTTATGCCGAGCCCGCTCCAGGCCCAGGGCCAAAGTGTTGTCGCACCGGTCTCTATGGACAGAGAAGGATTTGAGATTACGACCGACGGCCCACCTCTCCCCCACGGGGCACGCCCAGACTCCAATCGTCGCTTATCTTCTGGAGCTCTCCTTGGCGAACCTTCAGGTTTTGCAGTCCCAATAGCTTCTAATTCATTTACGCCCAACCCTCGTGCCAGCCTCACCTTATCTCAGCTGACATTCAGGAACACCCTCATGGTAGGAGGACAGCGCGATGTTGCTTACGCAGATATCGATTCTGGTCTCCGCCGGGCCACAGAAGACGGTGAACAGATTGTTGATGAAGTTCCTGAAGAGGAACCGGCACGTCCTGTTACCGTAGTCGTAGATGAAGAGGAAGCTATTGGTCGACCTCCAGGAAAGCTGTACGGGCGTAGCCTTGTTGATGAACTCGAATATCGCAAGGCCACCATGCGCAGCAAGCAAAGGTATGTTTATTTTCATTCTTCGTTCGTTTAGTGTCTTGCGTCTGATAGACCATGCCATCAGAGTGTTCACTGGTGACAATCGCCCCTCTATGATGGCTCGTGGCCCAAGGCAACGCTCTAGCACGTTCATAGATCCCGCTTCCTTGAATCAGCGCCCGGTATCACAAAATATGTTGGCATCGGAAGCGCGTCCCAACGTTACACGGCGCAGCTCGTTTGGTGGGAAATCCCTCCTCAATTTTGATGAAGAGCGCTCGCCCGGGTTACATCCTTCGCAGAGTGACGGACGTAATGCGCGGTCAGTCTTTGGTGTGGACATGCTGTGGGAGCGCGAGATGGCGAAGCTCAAAGAAATCGAGGCGGAAGAAGCAGAGGAACAAAGAAAGCAGGAGGCTATCGATGCGGAGCGATTGCAAAAGAGGTCCAAGAAGAAAAAGAGGGTAAAAGAGGAGGCGATCCCTCAGAATGTCCCTGTCGAAGAACCGATGGTGTCTGTCAAGGCTCCCACGCCGCCCATCGTCCGAAGTGGCGCCGCCAGAAAGGTCCCCCCGCCACCAAACCATGGTGAAACAGAGAGCAGTAGCGAATCAAGTGACGTCGATGCTCCGCGCCCGCCTCTCCTGAAAGTCAGCGCTGAGGGCTGGCACTCTGGAGAATCCGACGCAGAGGTGGACGGGCCTGTTCGCACCACGGGCGTTGGACCGCGGTATCCCAATCGTGCACGCAAACGAGCTACAGTTGCTCCGCCCTTCGCCCGGCCTGTGGAAGATGAAGATAGTGAAGAAGACATGCCCTTGGCCGCCACAGTCGGTCGCGCTGCTCAACGTGCGACTCACCTTGGGCCCCCAGGTGCCAACCCTTCGGACTCGGATGAAGAAAAACCGCTCTCGCAATTACTGGCGAAATCGATGTCACTGGATAGCTCGCCCCTTGGTACTGTCAGAACCAGCACCCTTCAGGTCCCTGCAGCTCCTGTTCGCGCTGTTGGCCGCGATGATGATGATGGTGATGGCGAGGACGAGGACGACAAACCGCTAGGTTTGCGTGTGTCGCGTTTCATGTCTTCGCAGTCGCAGGCCGACGACGACGACGACGATCGCCCTCTAGCCTTGCACCCGGAACAGCAGCGACGTACTCAGTATAGCATGTTCTTGCAACAACAGCAACAGCAGCAGCAACAGCAACAGCAAATGATGCTGCAGGCGCATATGCATCAGAGCATGATGTTTTCCCCACCATCACTGATGGGCTCTGGGTTCTTTAGCGCTCCCATGCTTCCGCAGATGATGCCCTTCGTCCAGCCACCAGCCACAGCGACTCCACCACCCGATGCACAGGAAATGACAAAGTTTGGACGTGTAGATAGGTGGCGGCGAGAAATAGTAGGAGGCCAGCCCTGACTTGCCACACTCATCCCGTCCTCGGCAAGCACCTGTAACATACCCGGCATCGCATACATCACCATTATCGGACGTTCAATTATTTTTTTGCAATGGGGTTTTTTTTTCTCATTGTCAGTCTCAGCAAATAGTACATTCTCAACAACTTCATAATTTCTCCTGCTAGCACGAACGGACATGGCATTGTAGATCGTCGTTTTTTAATATCATTTCGAGAGCGTACAGCGGACTGAGCGTAATGACGTGTCTGAAACGTCCGCGGATAAGTATCTATGCGAGGAATAACCGTTGACCTTATAGAGAGTAACAGTGAAGAGTGGAAAGGGGGAGAGCGAAAGGAAGGGGAAATGGGAAAGGGAAGGAGGAAAGTAGAGGTGGGACATCCAATGCGACCTAGACAGAGAAACGAGAGCATGAGGAGATAAAGACATTAAGATGCGCGGGGCCTGCGAGAGCGGAACTAACGGTATTATAGAAGGATCGGGAGTGCATGGTAGAGAGAAAAGGTGGCGGGGGTGACATAAAATGGATTGATCGTGTCATGATGGGTTCACGACCCATAGTTTGCGCTTCGGAACAGTGACGATCGAGACGTCGCGTCGCCCAATCTCGTCCTCGATGCGGCGTTGCCGCGTTTCTTCATCTTCATCCGACTCGATCTCAGTCTCGGACCGCAAGCCAGCATAAGAGGCGGAATGTAGATCGTCCTCCGCCGTTGGATGCATTAATGGTTGATTGAGATAAGGACTTCGAGGCTCTTGGGGGAAGGGGAACTGGTCTGTGCCTGCCATTGATATGGGGCGGGAAGCGCTTGATGTTCCGGATTGAGCCGAGTTGAAGTGGGAGTTCCCTCGAATGCGGCAAAGAAGAACGGTCAGGGTAGAATACTGAGGACGTCCGGTCCAAGACATGATGACAAGAATGACATAAAATGCAACGCTCCAGGCTACAAAGGCCGCGAATAGTCCCATGGGCGCTCGGTGCCAGAGCTCCACCAGCGAGAGGATACAGAGAGCTAAAATTAGAGTATGCATGAGCACGCGAAGTGCGACGTCTTCTTTTCGCGGCATCACAGGTTGCTGGATTTTTGCCGATGGTGGATCTGATAATCCTTGAGCACTAAGATGCGTCGTTGTTGCGGGAGTTGAAGAAGGAACCCGATTGTTCAGATGCATCAAGGCATAGTCCAGATCACCCTGTGAGTGTGCACTTCGGTGACCTATCTCTAATCATGGGCCTTAAGTACGTACCATAACATTGACGCTTCGACGGCGGTCAAGCCAGCTCAGGTCGCTCAAGTTGCGGGGAGTTGATCGGTGGGCATGTTCATAGACGTTAGTTGAACCACCGGCACTGGGTTGACGGTTCCGATTCGGCCGATTGACGACTTCAAAAGTTTGGGGGGATGGCTCTTCAGATTCGGTGGTGCTCTCGCTGGACACTCGTGCCTCTTTATTTCGGAACCAGAGCCCGAACTGCCTTCGTGGGGTATGTCCTGGAGTTGAAGGAGAAGCGGGTGTGCGCACGCTGCCACCTTGCTGATTTGTGTCCGTAGTGCTCTTGTACGAATTGAGTTTCTCTGCCGTATCGGAGGAGTCAGCACGAGACCGTTCAGCCCGTATCTTCCCCACAATTCCCTTCGGTGTGGAAGCAAGGAGGCGCCATCGTAGAAAGTACGTGAGGAAAAGTAGGGGGATGATGACGTATAAAGCAATGAACAAAGCAAGTCCCGCTTGGCCATGTATCGTCTTCAACATCGCATTGGACGACGTCGCTCTCCTGTGAAGGACCCCGCTTTCTGTGGTAGAGATAGACGTAAAGGAGGACACCAAACCTGCCACACCTGCACCGTACGCGACGATCAACATCAATACAGAAGCGTATCGCAGACCAAAGTAGTACTGCGACGAGGTGCCGGAAGTAGATGGTAATGATAATCGATAGAAAATGATAGTTGGAAGAAGTAGCGCCAGGGATATTGGAGCTAGTGACTTGTGCGTGAGTGAGGTATCGAATCGATGGAACGCATCAGTCGAAGAGGATGGGGACGACGAGGATGGGGTCTTTGAAGAGCCAGGCGCGGGGTTTCCCGTTTTTGAGCTTTTCTGACTTGCACAAGTGGTGATATATTGTACGGTGACGCCTTGACCGGCCGCATTTACGCCCGTCTGCAATTGGCCGTTGCCAAAACCACCCCATTGTTGGCCTGACTTGGTGACTGATGCACCGTACGCCCGAAGAATCCACATGTCACCGAGATAGTTGCCCGAGGCATCTTGCCCACCAAATATTATTGTGTCAGCATATCCCCCGCGCGCGCCACCTGCGAGGCCCTTGGTAAAGGATATCGAAGCTGCCCCGCTGCGAGGTTGTGGAAAGGTTACAGTTCCTGTCTTCCCAGGATCACCAGCAGGGAGGACACGGGCCCAAGCACCACCCTTGATATCAAGGACATCCTAGGCGAGAATCATGTGAATAAGATACAAAAAAAGAAATTACCCAACTTACCACCTCGCCCTTTTGGAGGTTGCCTCCATCATCCCACGAAGACTGGTCAAACAACCCGAGAAGAACAAAAACTTGGGAATTGAAGCTAGCAGAAAAGAGGTTTTTGTTCGCGACGACAGCGGGGCCGATACGAGGTACAGCACAGAGAGCGGGTAAAGTAGCAATGTTCGTGCCGGCGTCGGTCACAAAGGAGTATGGCTGAGCGCAAGAAACGTTGGGATTTGGTGTGCCGATGCAGCCACCGAAGGATACTAATTGTTGCTTGACAATGGTACCACCTTCTCCCGATACGGCGGTGTTGTTGCCTGCAGACTTTTTTGACCACACTCCGGTGAGATCGTTGACGTTGTTGGCCGAGAGGGCTCCAGAGATGTCGAGTTGCCAGATTTCGGAAAGAGGGACAGGAGAAAGATTCTTATTAGTACTTGTGACGCCGCCCATGAGGAAGAACGAGTTGGTTGGGCCGTTAGCGCCATTAGGGTTGAACAAAACGGTGGGATCAATCCCGCCCACTGCACCTGAGAGGGCGGGAGTGACGGGGTTGGATGACGTATCGACATGTGACCAAAATTGGTTGTTGTAATCAAATTCCTGGGAACAATCGTGAACTTAAGCTGGGTGATAGATAGCGAGTGGTTCGACCCACCCAGACGTCGTTTAGAGGTTGCCCATCAGTGCCTTTACCTCCGATAACAACATGTCCATTGCGGCTTGAGATACTGATAAGGGGGATAAATGGACAGAGAAAGAAGATGGACATACTAGCTTGCGGCGATATCGTTGCCTCCAACGGCTGCACTTCTGGGAGGTGGTAATACAGCAGTTCCACCTTGAGGTACGGGAGCGGACCAGACAAGCGAGTCCAAGTTGAGACTGGTTGGATTGAAGAGGTTTGGAAATAATGAAAAAGGGGGGAAACAAGAAAGGAAGGACTCACAGGTATGTCTGTTGCTGCGGGATACCACCCTGGGATTCTCCGCCAAAGATGATGAGAGTACGGGTAGTGTCATCATAGCCAATCGATGCGTCCTTGAGGGGGGGAGCCGCAGGGCCTTGAAGAAGGTCTGAGAGATTGATCCATTGAAGAGGGGGTACCGGAGTGGTGGTTGATATGGACTGGGCAAGGCCGGTCGGGAGAGGGAGGAGTAGATAGGACCAGGCGAGAATGAAATTTAGTAGAGGCATGATATGACAGAGTCGAGTGGCCAGTGTTGAATGGCTCGTCTGAGACTGGGGCTGGGACTGGGGCTGGCTGGGGCTGCAGCAGCAGCAGCAGAGGCTGCAAACTTGCTTTGGCCTGTGGACTGGCCTGGACTGACCTGACCTGACCTGACCGTCAACACGCGCACATGGACTTGGCTTGGCCTCCTCCGGTTGGTTGCAATCTTCGGCCACTCTTTCCCGTCTCGGCTATTCCCGGTGCGGCATCCTAACAACCGCACCGGCACATCCTCTCAATCACCCACACAGCACAAACGCTTTCTCATGCAATGCAACAAGACCATGTCCATGACAACTCTTCAAAGCGACGTCTCACTCAAGACGCCCGTACAGCCAGTGATGCATCATTCTCCACTCCAGCTTCTGATCTGTGAGCACCCCTCTTACACTGCTTATGTTTCGAACTCAAATCAACATACTCAGCGTCTCCCCGGAGCTCAACGCACGTCTGCAAAACATAGGAAGTCGCATAAGGAGGAGTCAGTCAGCAACGCGTCAAAAACGCGTATCTTTTCACTTAACTTACCTCTTACTACAGGCGTCTCTGAGGGTTATGCCACCCACCGATTCTCGCCTGCGTCCATGCAGACAACGAGATCAACCTCAGTTAATGATTTCGCTACCCCGATCTTCCGCTCCTCCAATGATACCTTACATTCGGTCTATTCTCAGTTTTCACATTCTACTCATGCACCATCTGATAGAAAGCGCGCTCGCATAGAATCCTCCGTAGATGAGCGTGAGGAATATCCTGATGATAGTAGCATGCAGCAGGAAGGTGATACCGTGATGCAAAGCACTTCATTGATTGCAGCAAACGATCTCGCATCATCATCACGCCCCGTGAAGCCGCTGCGTCGTACTCCCAGGACGTTCGGGATGACCAAATCTCTTCCTGCAGCCGTATTTGGATCATCCAGCGGTGAGGGACACCAAACCACTCCCAACGAAGACCCACAGGAAGAGGAGGACTGGAGTACCGCCGCTTTTTCTGGGGACCCTTTGAAGACCCAAAGCATGGGGTGATAAAGAGGGAATCCCACTTGCGTGGCCATTCCACAGATTGCGAGTACTTTGTGTCAATTATTCAACTACGGTCTACGGCAGTTGCTGGGCCGCAGAATCACTCTACAAACAAGTCACATGAACAGTTTTTATGTTTTATACCCGTCTACGGCCGTCGTTATTTAATGGATTTCCTCACACACCCCACATCCGGACTCGTTTTTGAAATCCCAGGTTCTGGTCGAATGGCTAAATATGGTATACGCGCCAAACACTGAGCCATCAAACCCGGGTCATTGGCTCATCACTGCCACGTGTACCTTCCCACGTAATCAAGCCTCGCCACTTTACTTCGGGTTTCCCTGGCTGATTCGGCGGTATGCACTAATCCATTATGGGCGCCCCAATGATCGCAGACATAGCCCTATTGAACTTCAACGGCATTTTTACAAGGTTGGTGCCTGCTTGCAGTTTCGCGTTGTTTTTGTTTTCGGGCTCCGTGGACTAAACCCTGGTCTTTCACGTTCGCCATTCGTCGCCATCTAGCGCTCACCCGATTGTCTCGCCACAAACCGGAGACAAGACCCCCTGACATTTTTGGAAACCCGTAGAATAATTCACATTTTGATCGGCTACCATCGGATTCCATGTATATCTCTTCCTTGCCGAGTGTTCAGTGGCGGGGGTATATTCGCTTACTTCACTTAAAACGCGCCATGCATCACTCTTCTTGTACATCTTTTCTTCTTCGCTATGTCCTTGCGCTTAGAACGCGAACTCTACCTAAAGTCCCCCTCTCCGGCGTCCAGCGATACTTCTGCATCCTCTATTACATCGTGAGTGCCAATGTCTGTTTGAATAGATTTTGCGATAATGTGTCTCCCCACTGTAGGCCCCGGTGTCCTCAGCGGGAATTGATCTTTCCACGCCCCGTCCAGTCCCTACCTCCCCTACGGGCTTTCCTCAAAGATAAAGGGATTGACACGGAGATCAAGTCCCGCCATCCATCCCCCAGAGGTGCCGCGCATGAAGCTGCCAGGGAGGAGGCAATGGGGAGGGCGTTGAGGGCCTCTGCAGCACGGTATGGGTTCTTGGAACGTATTGAAGCTTACTCTCATCGTCTACCCCCAGCCATCATACAGTGATGAACCCACTTCTTGGTTACCGACCTCATCACGACGCCATCGTTGATGAACGATCATCGCTTCACCCCTTGGACGAAATGCGTCGCCCGGAATGCAACCGGAGGTTAGTTCCTTACTCTTCAAACTAGTCCTCTGACATAAGAGAACCTATAGGAATCATAGCCGCGGAGAACCGTCCTTTTACCAAAAAGCCGTTAAACCATTCATACGATCGCCATCTACTGTCAGGGATGACCTTTCTGTACTGGAAATTTTCCCATCCCCGCGAGCAAATGGAACCCGAGTTGGCACGGTCGAGGAGCGAATGTCGAGAGAAGTGGAGACGTTCGTGTGAGCACTCACTTTTACCTGCGTGAGAAGTGAACGCTAACTATTCATTCCTACAGACCACCACCGCCCCCTGTCCCTCCCGTTGTGAGGGACGAGGCCGTCTCGCCAATCCCGTCTAGGAAGAGACGACGACCCCTGTATTTCGAGTCAGTTCCACCAATCACTTGTACCTTTTACGTTACCAACTTTCTGGTTTTTAGGCAGTCAGATGAAGAGGACTCTGAGTGTGATAGCAGGGAACGTTGTTGTACCATCAATGGATCTGACACAACGAAAGATCGGCTTTCAGTCCAAACTGACACCGACGACGTTGACATGTCGGATTCCGATTCGCGAAAGGCAAGGCCCGAAAAGGAGCGAAGGGTTTCGTCGCGTGCATCCGGCAAGCACAAAGGAGGCAAGTGTTTGGACGAGGGCCTCGAACGAGAATATTTCTCCCCATCTGGTGTGAAGCTCGAGGTCATCGAGCTTCCCGTCAAATACGACACAAAGGAGTGGCTCAAGCATGTCGAACAATGCCCCGATGGGAGTAAGGCACCCTGGCGTTGCACGTGGCAAACCATGAAGAACGGTAGCCCAGTTCCATGCGATTACTCCTCCAAAAAGCACTTGGTAAAGAGGCACATTGAAGCAACGCACCTTTGTATCAAGTACGTGCTAACTAAATTTGGTTCGTTCTTTGTCTGAGTGCGATAACGCCTTTTGCAGGAGGTTTCAATGTACTTGGTGCGAAAAAACTTTCACACAACGATCAAATGTTGCGGGCTGTCACCTCAATACACAGTAAGTTTTTTTTTTTTGTTCTGCGCATCCCCTATTGAACGATCCTTTTAGTACGGGCGCTTCCCCTCACGGGTGTGACTTCTGTGGTGACCGTTTCAAGGATCCTTCTAAGAGACACAAGCATATGCTACGCAATCATGGTTATCGTCCAGGGGAGAGCAGGAAGAAGTTCAAGTCTGACGAGTCGGGCCAAGGCCAGTCTGTTCACGAATCTCTCGAACCATGGAAGGTGGCGGACCCCAGAGATTGTTGATACCAGATGTGATGAGGGACAATGTATTCATATTTCCTTTTTTTCCCCTTCCGCTCTATCTGTCATCTTTAGTTTCATTACAAAGAATCGGGTCTTCACGATTTGATACATCAGGAACGCGTGTGGGGGGTGGTGTGATGTTGGAGCCGTGAGACGAGCCGTCGTCCGTTGGCTAGCTTCAGGGCGAACATCTCCGGGATCATGGTTACCATAAGCGACGGACCAGTCTATTGGCCGGTCGGCCCTAATTAGACCATTCTTTGCCCATTGTTTGCGGCTGGAGGCATTGTCGCCGCCCATCAGATAAGCCACCATCCTTGGGGATAGAGCGCCACGCGGCAGGGAAGTTAATTGTTGGGAGCCTTGCCTACTGGAGTGATTGGCATGAGGCAACTGCGCCGCAAGACATATCTTTGGTTAAACTCATAAAGGAGCACCCGGCCGTATCCATGGGCGTTTGAGCGTCTGTTTCATCACGGCGTCCAAACGGCCATAGGCTCTTGTGGAGCTGGGAGGAGGGTTTGGATGTTGTTCCTCTTCCCCCCCTCCCCCAAACAGGTTCCGATCCAGGGTGGCGGCTCTGGGTAGTTCCTTACGTTGGCGTCCGGGTGATCGGTAGGCCGTTGCACCGTAGCGCCAGCTTCCCGTAAGCAATTGAGACCGACCATCAGTTTTTCCCTCACCAGCTGCTGTACAACAACTACCTCCGCGGACGCGGTCCTTTGACGAGTCAATACCAAGTTCCTGGTGTGAAAGTGGAAATTGAATACGGACGCCCCCCCCCCTCCTCCCCACCCCCTCTCCACCCCCAAAATTGCTTCAATCAATGATGTCCCCACGTACGCCGGACCTCGGTAGCCTTGCGATCCAATCACCGACTTCCCAAACATCGCAGTTGGTGCATGTTTCCCCTGCCACCTGCCACAACCTCTCACTCTTCAAAGGTTCGTCTTCTTCTGAACTTACTTACTATCTCCGATCCTTCGCCCGACTTGTTCCGGGTGTTGGTGATGGGATGCTGTTTCTCAAACCCCCTGATGAAAAATCAATCGCCCATAGAAATCCTCAAGGAGTACCGCAAACTGGATGATACGGTCATGATGAGGATAAACCGGACCACCGCCCAATTCCGCGATCGCGATCGCCTAGGCGCAACTGGGAAAGGGAACGTCCAAGAACAGGCATGTGCATATCTATGGCAAGAGCTAGTCGGTGCGCGCGGAAAAAAAACCCTATTATCACGCGGGAGCTTGATTTTCACGGCAAGGAAACTGGAAACGCCGGGCTGAAATTATCGATTACTGTGTCAAGGTCGTGGAAGATGATGCTCAGCAGGTTGAGGGGTCAGATCGCCCAGGGGATGGGACACATCACCGGGCGTCGTCCCTCGGTGTCTCAGTCCAAGGCGCCAAGGTATCATCGATTTCGATTTGATTCTAATCCTGTCCCCTCCCACCCCCCGTGACCAAATCATCATCTTTGTCGAACTCTCATCTCATGCCACCCTCGCAGTCCCGGCAAGTACGCAATGAACTTGCGATCGAGAAGATTGTCCGAAAACGCTCACTTGATGGTCAGGGCTGCTGGATATTTCCGTGGGAGCCTGAATTCAGCTGACCCTTCCCATGCCAGCGTTTATTTCCCGATGCCGGTATTTCCAGCCGCCCGTGGCTGACCATGAAGCCCGTCGATGGTGGGATGAGGCACACAACCGCCATTAGGACTAGTCTACGTACTGTATTTCCTACGTAGTCTGAGTTGTATGCATTTGATGGACATGAGCGATATATTAAGAGCCCGGACGTCTTCTGCAGGCCTCCAGCTTCGATTTGAAAACGGCAATAAAAAATGGCGAGATGGTGAAAGTGGCAATGGGTGAAGGCACGTGTTGTCGGCGCAAATGACGCAACGCGCCAGCTTTCGGCTTGTCATAGGTACCCGCATTTGTTGCGTAGGCGTTATCGACTTCCGACTACCGCGACAACTATGCTTTTTTTGAGAGCCATTGTATCGACCCTGTCTTTGTATGTTACGGCAGTATACACGAATCCCACAGGTGTGCAGAAATCATGGTCAACTCCACACACAAATTCTCGCCGGGTTCCCGTAACCTTGGGCGTCATGTCACGCTGTCCTGATGCCCTCCTTTGTGAGACCCTGTTCGATAAGGTCATCCCAAGAGTGGCACACAAGATTGGCCTTTCCTTCACTTATGTGGCTAGGTATGTACATTCCCACAACTCGACCCGGACCGGAATTGTAGACTAGCCCTTCACGATAGTCTCAACACATCCGATTCAGAATTCGGCGTGACTTGTCCGCATGGTCGTGATGAATGTGCAGGGAATGTACAACAACTCTGCGTTGCAAAGTATACACCGATGAGGACATGGTGGGAATTCGTTATGTGCCAAAATTATCAAGGTCGAGAGAATATTGGAAGATCAGACGTAGCATTGAAATGTGCCCGCACGGCCAAGATCGACTGGAGAGGCAGTCAAGTTGGACAGTGCGCGGGTTCGGATGGCAGCGGAACAGGTGAAGAGGGCATACACTTACTCCAAAAAACCGTTGTGGACACCAAAGCTTTGGGCATTGTGTGCGTTGTCAGTCCTCCCCTCCCCACTTACTGATGCCGATTCGTGGATCTTACAGCAAGAGTTGTACTGTCATCATCAACATGAAGAAAGTTTGTGTCCACGATGGGACGTGGAAGGACTGTGAGGTTAGCACCCGTTGTCACCTTACCCTGCAGCTTGCCTGATCCAGACGCAGAACGGTCATGAAGTGAAAGATTTCGTAGAACAGATCGAGGCTGAGTATCAAAGGTTGAATGGAGATGCTTTGGCGTCGGAGTAGGTAGGATGGCCAAAACAGAACAAGATGCTTCCCGCGTAGGTATTAATCATTATTTCCCAAGTATGAGTTCGTATATGATGACGACGACGTTAATTCCTATGAGAGGTACTGCTTGGGGGGTTGGTTTTCCGTGTCTTAGGCACAGAGGGTGAAAAACGACACGTACTTCGCATGACTGTCCGCACCGCACTTATGAGGTTAATGAGCCTGCCCTTTACGCCAATGTCCTGCACAGGGTTCCCATATCCACCGCCTTGATCATAATTTTGTTGAAATCCGACATTGTTTGGTGGTTGTACTGTTGACCATCCGACTGTCAAGGGAGAGATGTCAGACGACGTTTGGTAAGGCAGGAGTAAGCGGACACGCACTGCGTGCGAGGAAACGGTCCTCGCTAAGGACAGCTACAGCATTTATGAGG
>QLPC01001288.1:0-11062 GCA_003314055.1 Lactifluus hygrophoroides | reverse complement strand
CTCTTTCTCCATTCCTCAATGACGTGCATGTCTTGGTCACCTGCTACTAGTTCTTCCATGTCTAGGCTCCATATTGATGAACAGCAGTGAGTAAAAGAGTTTTGATAGCACAGCAGAGCTGAGAGGATAGAGAACAGAGATGTGTATTACTCTGTAGGAGATAGGGTTCGCCCCACTCCCTTAGGAGGCATTATATACTTTTAGGTGTATGTATGTACATATTGTGCTAAACAGTGAGTTTAGGTGTCCACAATATTGCGTTTTACATTGACACGAGATAGAAAAAGTACATAGAACATACACATACCAAAAGTCCGTGTCACAGGACACTTGAAACATACAGTGAGGGCTTCTAGGAAGCCTAGGAGAATGTTTACGATTCTTTAGATCGTTCCTATGGATGAAACAGTCCTTGATCTATGTAAATGATCATACAGTAGGTAGGTATCCTGCAGTACTTAATATCGTGTTAATAGATCTGAAACATAAGCGATCACAATGATCGTACTACTTCTACAAAGTCTATTCTTTTCTATACAGTAATCAAGATCATTAGCAGTCCCGATATGGAAGTCCAATTGTCTTGGAGCACTTAGGGTGCTCCGTCTTTAGTAACTGAACTGGGTACTCCGGTTCCTAGGATCTAGCCAATCTGAGCATTAGAGACTTACCTACAAGTCGCGTCATCCGCATTAGGCAGGTAGCCGGACCGGGCCAAGCCGGTATATCTGTGTCCGTCTCAATATGTATCGCCTCTGTGAACAGGTGATCTGGGAGGACTGTTACGTCCTCATTGTCCTTGTCTCCTTTGTCAAGGCCTGGCCATCATGATAGGCCATCCACTTGATTGGTCTTGCCTGCCTTGTGCACTAGTTTGAACCAATATTTGGCTAGTCTGGGAATGTACCTTGCCACTCGTCTGCTGATCTTGTGGGGCTCACGATAGTACCTGAGGTTATGTGATCAGTGTATACCGTAGTCTCGTGTTCTGCCCCCATCAGTAAGTGACGCCATCGTTCTAGCCCTTTGACTATTGCTAGCAGTTCCTTGTTGTCACGTTGCCTCTATGCTCTACAGACTGTTCTTTCCTTCCCAGACACGTGTACACCCTTGCATCCGGAGGGCTTCTCTTTATGATACATGCCGATGGACTCCTGACCCCGTTCTTACCTATGGCACTTACTTTACAGACTTCTTACCACTCAGTAAGGGCTCTAGGCCCTCTATCTTTGTACCCCACACTCTGGACTATGATGCATACCCCTATCTCATGACCCAAAGGCCATATGGGCCTCTGTACTATACTGGATATGGTTATCTGACTCAACTCAAACCTGGATCATGGGACAGGCCTATGGAAGGCAGTGGAACGTACTGGAAGGGCCTCAGGAGTGCCAGTGGACATACTGTAGACTACTTAAGGACTTGTGACGTCTCTAGGTAGCCTTAGGTTTGTTCTCCTTGTGGATATACTTTCTAAGTCATCACTTTTATCGTGTGAACCCTCGCTCCTCAAGCTTATTGCTTGACCTCGCTTGGAACAGGCTGTCACGAACCATGAAACCTCGCCACCATGAACCGGGGGTCACGTGATCGTGGGAAGTATCACGTGACCTATCTGACCCTCTGACCTGAGCACGTGACCATGGGATATGGCACGTGATCGGCTATTCGGTTACCTCCTGTGCCGGACAGGCTGTCCGGCTTCCCCCCTCGTTATCCAAACCAGTTGTTCGGATATTCCCACTTGGGGATTCCCCAGGGGATTCCCCATTACCGCTCCTCGACGGATATCTCCACTCGGAGATCTCCTCTGGCTCTTCCTTATCCCTGCTCTCTTATCGCCATTGGACGATAACCCCTATGTCTATTCTTGGACTCTGCAGTTCCGCAGTTAAGGTTCCGCAGTTGCTGCGCACTTATTTATAGAATGGTATGACTCGCTCAATTATTCCTATTGGCTCACTCAATAGATCACAGACTTGTGACTTGTTCGTTTATCGCTTGTGTACCTACTTACTGCCTGCCCTAAACCTACACACGGACCTGCCCCCATGTATATATAAACCCCTCTGAATCGAGGAGCAGTCCTCAGACTGTTCATTTATTGCTTCCCCCATCATAGCTCCCAGGCTATCCCTCTCCTCTGCCTCCTTGGTCATATTAGTGGCCCTCTTATCCTTCATCCTCTTTGTCGTCGCTGTTGCCTATCACCACTGCCTCCTCTGTTGCCGTCAACCCCCGACTCCACCGCTACCTCTGCACACTCAGCTTCTGCCCCCACGAACAGACATAATCGAGAGTACGTCTGGTTCGTGACACAGGCCAGACAAGTCAGAGGACGTATCAAGTCCTAGTTAGACTTGTGGACATGCTTAGGACTTAGGCATGACATTAGAACAGACCTCAATCCTGGCTCCAAGGTCAAGGAAAGGGAAACAACCTCAGAGGGACCCCAACTTTGGACGAAGACCCTCTTACCCCACACTCCCCTTTTTGTGCCCCAGTGCGGGACCCAAAGACATTCCAAAAGGACGAATTATACACTGGAAAGGACAAAGGGCCATCTACCACCTAGAAAAAGAAACCGAAGTTGAAGGACACATCATCAGGTGGAGTGGTTGGTACACCCTCTCTGACGAAGGACTATTCCCTCTCACATTTGCCCACAGACTCTGGTTTGAGTTTGAGAAATACTTCCACCAAGACAAAGGCGACTACGATGATGACGAAGAAGGAGAAGCTGTTAGACTCGCACCAAGTACCTACAACCCAGAACTCCTTCAAATAGAACCTGAAGAACTTACAACACTTGACATTCAGCCTCTACTGCAAGCTCTAGAGGAAGGAGAAGACACTCCACGACCTGCCAGTACCGACCCCGACGACTCTAACACCCCTGAAGACAGAGAAAGCAACTCTGACGCCCCGGAAGACCCCAGGATGACTAGCACTACTACCATCATTCCAACGCAGGTCCAGACTGCCGCCAATCTGATGTGCAACCCCCTCAGTACCAGTGGACAACCTGGAGGCAGTGGCAGATCAGGAGGCGGAGCTCCACCCCCTAACCCCAGAGGAGGACCTGGTGGCGAACCAGGAGGACCTGGAGGAAACGTCCAGGGACAACAGGGCATTGCACCACCCAGAAATGGACGCATGGAAGGTGCCCCACCAGCACCCTTTGAAGGAGAACACCCCTTAGCAGACGCATGGATGGAAGCGCTCATCCTTTATCAATTTACCAATGAAGATACCACTGTTATGCGAGACCCCTGTAGGAAGGTAGCACATGCCCTCACATATATCTGCGGACAATCAACCGCCAAATGGAAACACCAGAAGATCCAGTGGATCTCAACTAGACCTGTCCCCACCCCACCTCATGCCAATGTATGGGACAAGTTCAGATCCAACTTTGAACAAGACTGGATGGACGTCAACGCCGCTACCAATGCAGTGACCGCACTCCAAAAGCTCAAAATGCAAGGGCAGGATATTGACCACTACATCAGTACCTTTGCAGCATTGGCGAGGAAGGCCAACTACCCCTTGGACAACGAAGCAGTACACAACATCTTCAAAAAGGGGTTGACCTGGGCCCTACACCGTGAGATTGGCCTTTCAGACGTGCATGTACATATCTCTGTCTACCACTCTCGCTTGTCACCGAGTTGGTTATCTGCTGTATTGTGGTGCTTGGGGGAATATACAAGTTGACTGGTGGATGCTGGATGCTGGGATCTTGAGCGATGCTGCAATGGCTGGGGTCGGGCGAAAGCCCTTGGGCTCTCCAGCCTGGGCGGGGGCACTCGATCTGTGGGAGAAGGACGAGATGAGCTGCGACAGGAGGGTGGGACCCTGCACGCACATGCTCGTCCAGGCCACAGGCCGGGCGTACCCCGCACGGGCAATTGTCGTTGTGGATGGGATGATTTGCGAAAATTTTATGGCATTGTGATGGGATGGTACGTTAAGTGTATGTAGATTAAATTTGCTATAGGTTGCATGCCTCTGCCTTTGAGGTGTGGTGGGCGGGGCGAGAAAAGGGAGAGGACAACGCCGACGAGCTCCAGCGGTTGAGAGTGGGGATGCAGTCGAGGTGAGAGTTGTTCGGCTCTCGCTCCGACTGCTCCCGCTCTGCCAGAGACCTAACCCTAACCCTACATTCATTCCTCTTTGTGTGCTAGGCTACTGTCTCTGTCTACCGCTCTTGCTTGTCACTGAGTTGGTTATCTGCTGTATTGTGGTGCTTGGGGGAATATACAAGTTGACTGGTGGATGCTGGATGCTGCGATCTTGAGTGATGCCACAATGGCTGGGGTCGGGCGAAAGCCCTCGGGCTCTCCAGCCTGGGCGGGGGCGCTCAATCTGTGGGAGAAGGACAAGATGAGCTGCGATTTCCAGGTGCTAGGAGTCCTGCAACGCGTCGAGCGAGTCTTGGATGCCCTTTGCCAATTAGGAGCGTGACTTACTGTCGAGTCTCAACGGGCTGGTGGCATTATGTAGCGTATGAAATCCACATGTCTCTGTGGGTCTGCCTGGATGTAAGGCGCCAGAATTTGGGCGTGTTTTCGTAGGTAGGTCTGGAAGGTGTTGCTTGCCCAGTGGCCTTTGACTTTCACTACGTTGAATGGTACACCTCGTAGAAGGTATTCGAGTGTTGATCCAATTCTGATTCCATGTCCTTGGAGTGGGTTGAGACCAGCTCTCCTGGCTGCTGCTGAGATCACGTCAAGGAACTTTCTCTTGGTCAGTGCCTTGTGTTACGGCTCACACGGGCCGGCGCTTAGATTAGCTCGAGATCAAGTGGTGAGGAAGCTGCTGATAACGATACGGGTGATCAGCTACTTCCTAATCACGTGACCGTGGGAGTCTAGTGCGACGATAAGTCAGGTGACTAATCACGTGACCCTTCTGTGTGACAAGAGATAAGATAAGATAGATAAGCAAGCGCTTATCTATGTAGTCAGGTGATGATAGAGTGAAGGGTGTCAAACCAAAGGCTTGAACGCTTCTTGAGTAGATAAGATAAGATCGAAAGATAAGATAAGATGAGCTTGAGCGCACACAAGAGATTAACCTTCAGGTTCCAATACAAGGACCAGAAGGTTATGAGTAGACAAGAGTGTGATTCAAGGAACTAGTTAGAACTCAAAGCTGGGCCTAATGCTCTGCTTGAGTTCGTCTTAAATACATGGCTACCTACTGATCAGTAAGCAAGATCAGTCATCACTTTATGGAGATCAGTAAGCGCAAGGAATAAAGAAGTGCCAGGGAATGGAGGGGCCTTTACTAAGGGCCTCTCAAGGAGTCCTGGCCGCGTATAGAATGGTGGAGATGGCATAAAGTGAGGCCAGGAGTGGGGCCCTTATTAAGGGCCTCTCAAGGAGTCCTGGCCGGTTATGGAATGGAGTGGTGCCACAAAGATTGAGGCAATTGCATAATGGGGATGCCTAAACAGGCGTCCCTTGACTATTCCTACAATGGTCGACTACTATATGGGTCCGTCCACCGAAGTGGCAACTGATTCCCACGCCCCCCTTCTCTCTGGGCGCCCGTAACACCTTGTGCTTGCGCGGGTGGATGCTGTCTTTGTATGTGAACAGGGCGCCTTCATTTGGCGGGCTGTTTACTCTGATGTGATTTGTGAAGGCTGCCTCAGGGTCTGTCTCTCCGTCTTGTCTTGCCCAGCACACTGTCTCTCCATGGGTTTGGTCTGCCTTTGTTGTGAGCAGGGTGAACTCCCACGATTTGAGGCCGTTGCGGTCTGATGTTTCTCTGACATTGGATGGCTTAACGTGTTTTTGTGGGTCAAAACTTGTGAGGCTTTTGAGGGTGAATTCTCCAAGTCTGGCTGTGGACCAGAACGTGGTGGTTAGGCAGGCATATGCTGCAGCATCGAGCGGGCGTTCCAGGTCTAGTTGTTGCCGGATCTGAGTGATGAGCTCCTTTGTGTAGGGGAGGTGCTTCTTTCACTTTGTGGTGGGTGGTGTCACTCGTTCTGCTGCTTTGAGCAGTGCCTCAAGTTCGTTTGTTTTCATGCTCCACTCCACTCCATGGAGGATGTGCCAAGCCCTGACTCCACAGACATAGTTGTTTATGGTGCTGCCTGAGTAGGTTCCTGCTAGGCACGAGATGAAAGCGCTGATCAGCACTGGTGGTGCTGGCGCTTGTTGCTCTTCTGCAATGCGTTTTGTGTCACAGAACATGTGGAACGCAAGCAGTCCTGCGCCATAGAGTTTTCTTGTGCCTTCTGCCCATGCAGTCTTGAGGAGGCCCTTTATCCTGTCAAGGTCTGCTTCGTTCAGGTTTGTAGGTGTGCCGCTTCCGTCAAGATTGTTTCGGGCTGTTTTCGGTTTCCATTGTGCTAGGCGTTCTCGTGCTAGCACGTGTGGTCGCAGCATGGAGGGTAGTGGTCTGAGGTTGCTTGCGTAGGGAGCTGGTTGTGGGCTTGGTGTTATGCTCATTTCTTGGCTCGTTTCATTTGGAGTGAGCTGGAAGAGGGATTTGTTTGGGCTATGCCTCGTTGATGCAGCACTCATCATCGTGCTGAGTTTGTGTCTCAGTTTGAGGGCGCATCTGGTGGTGTTGCCACCGGGCGGTTGGGCTGAGCTTCGCGGCTGGGCATTGGGCTTTGTCCTCCCATATAAGGCGGCGCTCAGTTGGCATAAGCGGTGCGTCGAAGTCTGCAATGAACTCGCTGAGGGGTTGTGGGATTGGGATGCTCGGGAGGAGGTCTTCCGGTGGGCCATGCTCGCCACGAGATGGTCCGTCAGCCGGGTTCTCTTGGCTGGGGACATATCTTGTATGGATGGTGACCTCTTGCGCTTGGGAAATGTGGTGAATTCTTCGGAATATGATGTTTGTCGGCCAGTTTCTGCTCCGTCCCCTCCACCATCCTTCGACAACACCTCAGTTGTCTCCATAGGCCACGTAGTGGCGGCCGCTCGCTGGCTGCGTTTGTGCAATCGTTGTTGTAAGGAAAAGGAAACCCAATGCTTCAGCCCAGCCGATGTCCCTGCCGCAGCGTTTCCAGTTCGGTAGGAGGCGCCAGGCTTGCCACTTGCGACCGATCATGATGCCGACACCCACCTCGGAGCTGGCATCTGAGTAGGCTTCGATGTCAATGATGGTGGGTGGGGTTGTGATTTGCCAGACGATGTTTGGGCTGCTGAGGGTTTTCTCCCACCACTGTAGGTCTTCCTTGGTGCGTTTTGGTGGGGTACGCGGCATGAAAAGGCGATTATGGAAGACTCCCATAAAGGCTTCCAAGTTGGTGAGGTAGGCCCTACCTGCAGGGATGATAAGAGAGGCATGTAGAAGTTTCCCATGTAGCTTCTGCGCCTCGTCCAGTGTGTGTGTCAGCTTCGATAGCCACATGGTGATTGCTCTTTTGTACTTCTCCTTCTTGGCATCTGTGAGAGATATTTCCAGGCTGTCCAGATCCCAATCGAGGCCGATGTAGGTGATGCGGCGTTGGAATGGGATGTCTTTGGTCGCCTCCCATGGTATTCCCAACTCCGCACTGATTGCATCGATGTCATGCATTGAGTAGGTGTACTGCCCGTCTTTGTCTGACCTGCGATGAGTGGTTAGTCACACGTGTGGTGTGTGGTACTTGGTTGCGCTGCGTACTGGTTAGATCTGCTGGACAGGTCTCTGAAGGTGGCAGTGGCGTCTTCATCGAACTCCTCTGGCTGTCCGTCTGGGCTGGTTTTGCCTCAGAACCAGATTCGTCCACGGTCGTGCTGCTCTCTGCTGTTTTTCCGTATCTCTTCTGCCCACTTTTGCCGTTGCTGGTTGTAGCTCTCCAGGTGCTGCTGTGGGATCCGGAAAAATATGTGGTCGTTGACCCATTTAGAGATGGGGCCAATGCCACTGGCGCGCATGATTTGGGTGCCAGCATCAGCCACCTTTCCGTAGCAGCCGCAGCTTGATGACAGACCAAAGCAGTTGTGTGTGTCGATCGCAAATTGGTCTTGGCCATCAAGTTGTATGACCATTCCTGGCCATTGGTCTGGTCAGATGGCGACGCCGCGGTATGCCTCACTGACATCTCGCACTGCCGCTTGTGATCCTGGTGGGAGTCTTGCGATGAGCAGACTGACGGTGGCGAGTGTGCCCCATGTGCATGGGAAGTTCTCTGAGTTGATGCGGCTGTTGATGGATGCAACGCCATGGACTGGTTTGTAGGGGAACGATAGATTTTGGATGAGCCGGAATTTTCCTGGCTTTCCTGGCTTGGGGATGAGGGATAGGGGGGAAGATTGGAAGGGGCCGATGAGGTCTTCAGTCTCGGCTCGAGATACTGGGCCGATGTACCTTCTGCGCTCGAATTCAGCTTGGCAGATCCTTCGGAATTGTTCGGCGAGGGTGTCAATGGATGGATGGTTGGGGGGGGTGAAGGAGGAGGTGATGGTTGGGATGTCGACATTGAAACCGGCTCGGAGGTCGCGGGGGAGGTCTGGATATTTGCTGAGGAGGCCTGCTGCCTCAAGGTGGCATCTCCAGGCCTCTGGTTTGTATGGTGATTCCGCATCAGACCGTTTGCGCTCGAGGACACCTCTGAGCACCATGATCCTTGTCTCCGCAGCCTGAGCATTCGTGTCTCTCGTTGTGGGTGGTGCTGTGGCAGCCTCTGGGGGACTGCCAGTCGGAGCAAAGGGTCGTTCCTGCTGGGTTGACCAGTCATGCACTGGCATTCTTGGTGCATCTTGCTGGCGCTCCGTTCCAGAGCTTTGATGCTCTGCAGTTGCGTACGTCGTGTGGGTGGCGCCCAAGACAGACGGTGCAGGCCGATAGGGCCCCGTTCGCAGCTGCACCTTCGTGAAAAAACTGTTCATCTTTTGTGGTCGTTTTGTGGCATTTTGTGGCTCGAGCCGGGGAGGTGTTTCCTGCTGGCCCTTCTTTTTTCTCTCGGCTGCGTACTCGCAGCCTTGCCTCTCTTTCTGGTGAGGGCGACGGCGAGCGATAGGTGCGTTTCCTGTTGCTCTTTGATGGGGTGCACATGCTCGTCTTGACTAGCTGCTCTTCTAGTCTGTGCAATGTGGCCATGGCGCATGGTGGTCATTTGCGTGGTTGGTTGGGGATGTTCCCACGTGGGTGGTGTGGGGTTGGAGTGAGGGTGTGGTGCGATGCGACATGGTGTGGTTTGGTGTAATGCGGTGCGGTGTGATGCTGTTAGGGTAGGACGTTCCCTTCTGTACGACTTGTACGTCTTGGGTGGCAGAGGCGATCGATCGTTCGGTGCTCAAGTTAAGAGCAAGAGTTCGGGTGGTTCACAAGTAGAGAGGAGACTGGAATGCAGGCACCCAGTAGAGGAAGTCGGAGTCAAGTCCTGTTTATTGAGAAGGACTAATCTGCAGTACATGGTGGTCTACCACAGGTATATATAGCTAAAAGTACAATGATGTCATCGGAGCGTAGTGGAGCTAAATGAGGTCATCGGTGGGGCTCCTTAGTAAGTAATGAGTCATGGTGGAGTCAGTGATGTCATGATGATGAGGGAGGCTGTGCGATAAGTGGTGTACGTCATAGGTCAGGTGGAAGGGAAGGTGCACAGTCAGAAGAAAGAAAGGTAAGTCCGAGTACGTATCGTAACATTATCCCCTTTTTAGGGATGATTGTCCTCAATCTTCAACAATCGTACCCTTGGTTGTAGTCCTCATACGCGTCGTACGTGTACTCCCAGTACTTGTCGTCCTCCGGTTGGGGATGCGGGCATTTTTGGTTGCTATACTTCTTGGCTCGGCACTCCTTGAAGTCTTCGCAACGATAGTGGGGGAAACGGCAAGTTTCCGCGCTGTGCCCCTTACTGTCGCAGAGATGACAGTAGGAATCCCAAATGCATACCTCCCTGGTATGTCCGAGGCGGTGACAACCCTCGCAACGATGGCGGGCTTCCCAATTCTTGGGGCAGAATTTGCGGGTGTGTCCTTGGAAACCACACATGGTACATAGGGGGCCTTGAGGTGGCCAGTTGGGGACGAGGGGATTAGTGGGGGTAGGGTTTTGTTGAGCAGTGGATGTGGTTGCGGAGGAAGATGCGATCTCCTGGTTTTGAGTCGCCTTGGGTTTGGGTTTGTCGTGAAGGTTAGGGAAACAATTGGCGTGACGGGGGTAGGGATGATAACGGAGGGGGTGTGGCAATGGCTGGGTGTTTTGTAGTTTGCCGATAAAGTCGGCGGCCTCTAATCGGTGTTGGGCTTCCTGCCAAATCCTTCGTTCTTTGAAGGCTAGGTCTTGTTGACGGCGAGATTCGATCATGGCAAGGGTCTCTCGGGTGCATGCATGGTGAAAGCGTTCCACTTCTGCTTTGATACGCAGGTCGCCTATTTCTTCGATCGCGGCGTCGATCTGTTCCTTGGCGGGCGACCCGAAGTAGAGCCGTGATAACTCTTGGTTGGTCATACGGGAGTGGGAACCGTCGGGATTTGGAAGGAACAAGTCTTCTCCATAGATGTGCTGTCCGGGTCCCTTGGTGAGTAATATTTTGGGGTTGGGACCGGGTTGATACTTGATATACTCGGCCACTTCTTCCTGCCAAGTGTCTTCGTTCAGTATGGTGCGTTTCATGAAATGGGGGTGTGCGGGATTGTTATGTAACCAACCCGCCATGGGGTCAGTTTCAGGGGAAGGGGATCGAGGGGCATAGGGGACTTCCCCTTCCTCGTCAGGGGATTCGGATCGAATGGGTGATGGTAGTCTGGTGAGGGGTTGAGCGTGAGGGGATGGGGGAAAATTGGATATGGCGAGGCGTCTAGGGGGGTGTTGGTTATTGAGGGTGCCATCCTCGTTATGGCCCCTCCAGTGGAGGTCGAGTCGTTCTTCAATGCGGCCGAAGTGTTTGAGTTTCGCACCCGCGGATCCCATGGCCTCCATCATAGATCCTAACATAGTGCTGCACGAGTTGGTTAGATCTTCCGCCGCTTGCGATGCTGCCTGTCGGGTAGCTTGCCACCAAGTGGCACGAGTGTCGTCATAGTGGTGGAAGATGGTGTACTGGGGGTCGATGGTTTCTTCCGGTTTCAATTGGTAGAAAGCCCGGGTGAAGAGGGTT
>QLPC01001286.1:0-11678 GCA_003314055.1 Lactifluus hygrophoroides | reverse complement strand
CTACCGGTCTTTTTGTACCGTCCTTCTTTTCGACAAAGAATAGTGGTAGTCCGTATGGTGACTTCGATTCCTCTATGTATTTCTTGTCGATTTCGGGTTTCAAGTATGCGTCGACTGCGTCTTGTTCTGCGAGGGTGACAGGGTAGGGTTTTCCTTTTAATGTTGGTGGAGCGTCGGGTGTTAGGTGGATGGCATGGTCCCAAGGTCGTGACGGGGGAAATCGTTTTGCTTTTTCCTCGCTGAATACATCCTTGTAGGCATGGTATGCCTTGGGGACGATTTGGTCCCAAGTTTTAATGGCTTTCTTCTTGAGTTCCTTGACTGCTATTTCCGTGGCTATCGTGGTTTTTCTGATTACTTCCGGGGCCTTTGTCCTTCGTAGGGGTTGTTCCTTGTCGGTCGGTCCTCTTTGTTCGATTTTGATGGGTTCTCCTTGTAGTTTTCCTTTTTGCCAATCTATCCTTGGGTTGAAGTCGTGGAACCAAGGATATCCTAGGATGTGTCGGTCGTTTCCTAGGTCGGTGATATAGAAGGTCTCGATATGGGTTTTGGGTCCCACGGTCACGTGTAGATCCATAAAATATTTGATGAGTCCGGATCGGTTCTTGGTCCCGTCTACGTTCCTGACTGGTTTGGGCAAGGGGAGTCGGAGTGGTTTGAATCCAAGTCGTTTTACTGTTCGGTGGTCCATAAAATTCGCGGTTGCTCCTGAATCTAGGAGGGTTTCTTCTTCGGCCGTCGAGCATGCTGATTGTAGAGAAGTTGGTACTTTCATTGAATTTCGTCTCGATACAAATACAGCATTTACTCGAAGCGCTCGCACCCAGGCCGTAGGGTTTGAGCTTCCTAAAAACCCCCTTGAGCAAAGGCTTGTGCCAAAAACTCTTCCTTTTCTTCGTTCGTCATATTGTTAATCATACCAATGAGTTCTGGAGCGGAGGGTCCAGAGACAATCGTTTCCTCATTGCTCTGGGTTTCCTCTTCTTCTTCTTCTTCTTCTTCTATCTTGGCGGTCCTGATGTTTGCTGGTTTAGTGAAGGGTTTCTTAGGTTTGGTGGGACAGTTTCGGGAAACATGTCCCTTCTTGGCGCAACGGAAGCATTCTCCCGCCTTGAATCGTCGTTCTTTTTCCTCGTCGGTGAGGGCGGTATTGATTCTATCGACATCCATCGGAATTATTTGGTTGTTGGGGCGTCTTTGGTTCCCTTGTTGTTTCCCCTGGATGCCTAGACCTTGACGCCATTGGTTCTCGGTTTTTCCTTGGAAGGTTTTCCCTTTTGGGGACCACTTCCGTTTCCATTCGGGGCGTAATGCCCTAAGGTGGTGCCACACGTTGTTCTGGTTCTGGACCGCTGTCATCCATGTGTTCCAGTCGGTAGGGGCGTCCATGGTGACGACATGTTGCACCATTGACCACGGGAGTCCATTTATGAAGAGGTCTAGAGTCCCTTGTTCGTTTAGGCCGTACCCTGCGTCGTGTGCTAGGGTTTTGAATTTTGATATGTACTCGTCAAGTTTTCCCGATTCCATGTGGAGATCGTGGAGTTGTTCGGCGGCGAACTGTCTTGCGCCGGTGTCGGTAAAGGTCATGACGAACTTTTGGAGGAATTCCGTCCACCAAGCATTGTCGTCAACGGGTCTCTGTACATGCCCCGTTGCTGGGTCATCGGGTGCAGTGAGGGTATCGATCCAATCGTAGATTTCTTGGGTAAAGGCTTCAACTGCCTTTCCTTTCATGTAGGTGAGAGTGTAGAGGACGCGTTGGAGGGGAGTGCTAGCGATATAGTTCCCCGTGTTTAATGCAAAGAGGAGCTTTATCTCTCGGATAAAGGCTATCGAGTTTTTTCTGTTTCCATCGAAGGTGGTGGGGGTGGCTCCGATAAGGGGACCTGTTCTGAAAGGGGCCGGGTTTTGGTTTCCTGGTCCGGCTTGCTGCTGTTGTTGCTGCACTTGAGCCTGATGCTGTTGTTGGACTTGTTGTTGCTGTTGTAACTGGGCCACTGCTGCGTTAGCGGCTGCTTGTGCCTGCGCCAGGTTTTGGGCGGCTAGATTCTGTACTCCTTGGGCTACTACGTGTGCCATGACTGTTTCGATGTTCTGTTGAGGTGTCTGAGTTCCTGCTGGTATTTGTTCGATGAGGACGTCTGGGGGTAATGGGATATGAGGGGTTTCGGATGTGGGTTCGTTGATGACGAGGGGTGATAGGAGTTGGGTTGGTTCAGGGAGGGGATCGTGGTATTCGAGGGGTTCTTCTGGTGCGTCAACTGCAATGGGTTCTCCCTCTTCAGTTGTGTCGGATGCAAGTTCTTCTCCTTCGGAGATATGTCCTAGTTCGAGTTCTAGTTCGTGTTCCCTGGTGAATACCAGTCGTTCGGATGTACACAAGGATCCGTTGATGAAGTAGAGCGGGTACCACTTGTGGTCTGAGTATTCAACGGGTAGGGCTTTTCGTCCAGGTGGGAAGATCCAATATCCCCAGCCTTGGTTATCTTGTCTCCAAAAGACGTTCGGTCCTCGAAAAGTTTGGTCGAGGTCGTTCTTTGTTCTTCTTTTTACGTTGAAGAAATCTTCGGGGTAGGTTGGTCCGTCAGGTACGTCGAATTGTCCTGGTACGCTGGGTAGTCGTGATCTTCCTTTTCCTTTGATACGACTACTACTTGCTTCTGCCAGAGTGGAGATTAGTCCTTATGTTAGGGTAGGACGTTCCCTTCTGTACGACTTGTACGTCTTGGGTTGACAGAAGCAATCGATCGTTCGGTGCTCAAGTTAAGAGCAAGAGTTCGGGTGATTCACAAGTAGAAAGGGAGGGACTGGAATGCAGGCACCCAGTAGAGGAGTTCGATGTCAAGTCCTGTTTATTGAGAAGGACTAATCTGTAGTACAAGGTCGTATCCTACAGGTTTATATAGCTATTGGTACACTGATGTCATCGGGGCATAGGGGAACAATATGAGGTCATAGTGGGGCAGTATGAGGTCATAGTGGGGCCCCTTAGTAAGAAGTGGAGTAATGACGTCACAATGATGAGGAAGGCTGTGCGGCAAGTGGAGCGGTCATGGGGTCAGAGGGGAGGGAGGGTGCACAGTCAGAAGAAAAGAAAATAAGTCCAAGTACGTATCGTAACACCCTCCTCTTGTTGTGGTATGCTGTCGTCATTTCTTGGGCCCTTCTGATCACGTCCTGGGCCCTTTCCCTCATTTGTCTCAGGTACCCTTGTCTTTCTTCCAACACCGGGACCGCTTCCATTCTCTCTTTAGGTATGTGAATTTTGGGGTCGAACCCCATGAGGAGTTGGTATGGGGTGAAGCCCGTCGTGTCACTGGGCCACGAGTTGTGTACGAATTGGGCCATGGGTAGCATTGCTGCCCAGTCGTCCTGCTGGTAGTTGCTGTAGATCCTCAGGTACTGTTCCAACCATTGGTTGGTCCTTTCTGATTGTCCGTCCGTTTGTGGGTGGTAGGCACTGCTGATGTTCCGCTCAATTTTCAGCCCGTTGCACAGTTCTTTGCTGAACTTGGACATGAACCTGGGGTCTCTGTCGCTTATGATTTTCCTAGGGACCCCAAAGTGTGGGAAGATGTGTTGGGCGTAAAGTTTGGCTATTCCCGGCCCATCTATTGTCTTATGGCAGGGTAGGAAAATGGCCGCCTTGGTGCAGTCATGATCAGTCACTGTGAGTATCGAGTCATACCCTTGTGACTCAGGTAGATCGACAATGAGATCCATGGCTATTGTTTCGAACGGCTGTGCCCCCGGCCTTGTGGTAATGGGGAATGGTGGCAGCTTGGCCTGGGTGGTTCTGGGTTTCATGCTCTGGCATGTGGCACATCCTTTGACGTAGTTGGTGATGTATGCTCTGAGCTGGGGCCACCAATAGGTCTTAGCCACTGCCCTAATTGTCCTTGCTATCCCAGGGTGTCCTGCTGTGGGGTGGTCATGTGCCTCCCGCAGAATCTTCTCCAGCATCCTAGCTCCCCCTGTGACGACTATCTTTTCGTTCATGGTCCAGACTCCGTCCTTCTGGACAATGGGGTATTCTCTTTCCCATCCCTTGATGACTTCTGACGTTTGGTCAGTCACGTCCAGATCATCTTCCGGGACTAGGAGGTGAATTTGACTTGGGAAGACTTCCTCTGGCAGCACTATGACGTCTTGGTTGTCATGTTCCCCTTTCTCTAGGCCTGGCCACCTTGACAGTCCATCGGCCTTGTTGCTTTTTCTGGGTTTGTGCACCAAGACGAACCAGTATTTGGCCAGTCTGGGCAGGTACCTTGCTACTCTTCGGCTGATCTTGTGTGGTTCCCGGTAGTATCGTAAGTTGTTGTGGTCCGTGTAGACTGTCAGTCTGTGTTTGGTTTCTACTAAGAGGTGCCTCCATCGCTCTAACCCCTCGACTATGGCCAAGAGTTCCTTGTCGTAGATTTGGTATCCTCGTTCTGCATCGTTGAACATGTAAGAGTAGTGCCCTATGGTCTGGGCCTTTCCTCTTTTGTCTTTTTGGAACAATATGGCCCCCACAGCATAGTTAGAGGCATCCACTTCGAGGTAGAATGGCACGTCGTGGTCTGGCCTTCCTAGGTTTGTTTGTTTTCTCACGCATTCCTTGAGTTTCAGTATTGCTTCCTTGCAGGCCTTCGTCCATTCGAACTTGGTTCCTTTCTTGACTAGGTTTGTAAGGGGCTTAATGATGGCTGCATATCTGGGGATGAATGGTCTTTGGTACCCAAAGACCCCTAGGGCGCTTCTCACATCTTTAACTGTGTGTAGCTCCTCTGGCCAATCCATCAGTCCATCAGCCTTCACTGGGTCCATCTTCACCTGCCCTGCTTCCACTTCAATCCCCAAGTAGGCCACCTTGCTTTGTTCAAAGTGGCACTTGCTGGGTTTAAGGTACAGGTCTTCCTCTGCCAGCCGGTCCAACACTTTGTGCACTATTTCTCGGTGTCTCTCCAAGCTTGGTCCAGTTGCTATCAAGATGTCATCCATGTATACGAAGACCTCCCCCGGATATTTGTTCGTTAGAGGGAGCATGACCCAGTCCATCATGCACTGGCAGCTAGCTGGGGCATTGCACATTCCAAAGAACAGGACTGTGGGTTTGAAGATGCCATAGGGGGTCTTGATTGCCCCCTTCCACTGGTCTTCCTCTTTGATTCGTATGTTGTTGTATCTGTCTCGCAGATCCATGGTGGTGAACAAGTGCTTCCCATGTGCCACGGGCACACGTGACCCAGGTGGAGTGGACTTATCGGCTGACAGTGAGGATCTGCTTACCGTGGGTAGTTATTACTTGGTTTGGGAAAAGGTTATGTTTTGTACTGCCGGAGGAGCCTGCCCCCACTTGGGAGGACAACTACTATAATTAGGACTACTTTCTCATGCCTGAGCGATGTAGTGTAACTGTACGATATTGATCGATCGTGTTCCAGTGCGATGTTGCTGTGTCATGTTGCTGTACGATGTTGCTGTGCACACTACCACTTGGTGGCGTTGGGACTGCTTAATGAGGCCAAGTAGTACAGTAGCCTCATGTATTTAAGACGAGCTCTTGCTGGGTTAAAACCTCAGCTTTGAGTTCTACCTTGTTCTCTGAATCACACTCTTATCTGGTCTTAGTGTCACTTGAAGGAGTATTGCCTTTCAAGTTGCACTAATCATTGTGTGACGCTCTTAGCTCAATCCCATCTTATCTTATCTTCTCACTCCTATCCACTCAAGAAGCGTCTAAGTCTTCGACTTAGCACCCTTTACTCTACCACATGTGACTACATCACGTGCCACTTGTGCATGTGATCTCTTTACTGCATTAGTGCACGTGACTTTGTTCACGTGACTGAACACCTGACAGCTCCCACGATCATGTGATCAGGGACACAACCGATATCTGCCACAGACATCTGTCGCGCACCTGATACCTTGGGCTTACCTCAGCCACTGGCCCGTGTGAGCCGTAACACCATGCATCTGTTCCAGTATTTGCTCAATTCTAGGCATTGGGTAATTATCTTGTTCTGTCCATTCGTTTACCCTTCTGTAATCCTGAATGGGCCTCTTCATGCCATCTTTTTTGTCTCTGAAGAAGAGTGGGGTGCTCCACTTCGTGTCCTTCGGATCACACCTTACTAGGTAGCCCTTAGCTTCCTGTTTGTCAATAAACTTCCTTGTTTCTTCCTGTTCTGCCCTCGTGAGGGGATAAATTCGGCAGTTTATGGTGTCTGGGGCTCCTGGTTTGAGCTGAATCTCGTGTGTCTTGGCTCTCTCTGGCGGGAAGTGTCAGGCGGCTTCTTCTGAGAAGGTCCATGCGTGCCTCTTGTATTCCTTGGGTATTTCGGGTGTTTCCGGTTGTTTGTGTTTGTTTACCACCCAGGTGGTTGCGGGCGAGGTTTTGCAGATTGCAAGTCCTTTGAGCTTTGCCCGCAATCGCTCCCCTCAGGTGAGTACCCCCTGCAATAGAGTTGTTTCCATTGTCGTGTCTGGTCCTTTCACCTTGTGTGCTTGCCAATCGATGCTGGGGTTGAAAGCTTTCAACCAGGGGTATCCCAGCAGGATCCGATCTCGCCCGAGTCCAGTGACGAAGAACGTTTGGAGCTCGGTTTGCTCCCCCCTCTGGACCCTCAGCTTGCAGTATCGTTCGATGGTCCCCTTTTTATTCTCCGTGCCGTCGACGTTAAACACCCTCTGCGGTGCTTCAAGTGTCCTAGTCCTGATCCCTAGTCATTTGATGGTCTCATAATCGATGAAGTTGTCTGTTGCCCCACTGTCAATGAGGGCAGACTCCTTGGGCATTCCTTGGGTGTTCCTAAATGTGAAAGGCATGTATATTGCGCTTTGCTGGCTGATGTACATTATAGAACTACCCATGCTCCTCACCCAGGCCGCGAGGTGGGAGCGTTTCAAAAACCCGAGACAATCAATCCATCGGTCAGTTGATCCTTTTCTTCTTTGCTCAGCATACTAATCCTCTTCTGCAGACTTTCAATCGTGTCTTTTTCTTCACTGTTCGTTTCCTCAATGGCGCGTGCGCGAGTTTGTTGCGCATTTTGGGTAGGGTTTGGTTTGTTCTGCTTTTTAGGGCAGTTTCTGCTGATGTGCCCCTTCTCCTTGCAGTAGAAGCACTTCCCTTCAGCTTGAAGTTGTTTCCTCACTTCAGGCGAGAGGGCGTTAATCTCGGCAGCGTCGATGTCCATTGCGTTTGGGTCTCGTTTTGCCCCTGGGGGATTTGGCGCGCGGTTCGTTCTGTTGCCTTTGAAGGCACTCCCTCCTCCTAGGACGGCTCGCAGTTCCACCCAATCGTCCTGCATGTCTCGTGCGGCACGTCCCCACTGTGCCAGTGTCACGGGCCTCGGTTTCACCTTGTTGATGATGGCTGCTTGCAGCCCTTTGCTCAGCCCCTTTCGGAACAACGTGATTGTTCCTCGGTCGTCGGCTCCCCATCCAGCAATGCTTCGTAAGTGCTTGAATTCGGTGAGGTAGCCTTCAAGGTCCGACCCTTGCATTTTTAGTTCCAGGAGCTTTTCGTGTGCGTGTTGCTGGCTCATCGTGTCAGTGAATGCTCGTCTGAATTCTCCTTCAAAGTAAGCCCAGATAGCATCATCTGTTGGCAGATAAGGGTCGATAGGGCGCTCCACCATATCCTGGACAGCCAGCACCATTCGCTTGACCCAATCGAAAACCTTAGGTCCGCGGATAAAGCTGAGCGCGAAGGTAACTCTTGCCAACGGTTCCCTTGCTGCAGGTGACTGGTAATTCATCAGGTAGTATAGCCTCAGGTCCGAGAGGAATCTTTCGGATTTGGTGCGGTCCCCGTCGAAGATCGTGGGCGGGTTTCCTCGCATGCTTCCATTGCCACCGCCACCCACTCCTCCTGGTCCTCCAGGGCCTCCACCGCCTGGTCCTCTGGGGCCTCCACCGCCTGGTCCCCTGGGGCCTCCACCGCCTGGCCCTCCGGGACCTCCACCGCCTGGGTTGCCGCCAGGGTTTCTTCCTGGTCCGCCGGGTCCTCCTCCAAAGCCTCCTCCCCCTGGGAAACCTCCACCGCCGCCACCTCCAGGGATTCCCTGGTGATTTCCCAGTGGGGCTGAAAGGTGTCTGCACCCTAGAAAGGAACCCAGGTTGTCCGAAGATTTGCCCGTAGGTATGGGGGTTCATGGTGTAGGCTATGGCCATGCTGATCTCTGTGATAGGCCTTTTCCCTTTTCGTGATGGTCCAGCGCTCGCAGGTCGTGGCATGATTGCCTTTGAGCTTATGCCAGGCATTACTCCTCTCCCCTCAGATAGATCTTGTATGGCCTGGATCATGGATTTATTGCGCGCTGGGAAGTATCCCCCGATTGGGATCAGTTCGTGAACCACCGGGTCCCCGATATCTACGACGCGAGTCGTTCCTGCTGCAAGCCCCGTGTCGATTCTTGGGTCCCCCGGGGTGATGTCTTCCTCGACTTGTACCACAATCTGCTCGGGCTCGGCATTATCGTCCCCTTGCTCTTGCGCAGACTCGTCCCCCTCCGATGCTTCTTCCGTTCCGCAGTGCGATGCTAGGTCTGTGGCTGGTCTTATGTATTGTGGATGTTCTTCTTCGTCTAAGTTCCAGTATCCTAAGGCGTATAAATGCCTATTTCGGATTTTTTGTTTGCTCGTCATGTGCCACCCTTCTGCTCCCCCTTTTGTGAACTGAAAAAGGGAGTACCAGTCGTCGTTGATCAATTCCACATAGACAATGTCTCCTCCACACTTCGTGCGATAGGCGTTCATCAAGGGGTTTTCAAAAACGGTCCATACTGCCGCGCCTTTCACGTGGGGTGGCAAATCGTCGCTGGCTTGCGTTAGGACCCTCATTGGTCCTGTTCCTATCACCTGTCTGACGCCTTGGGGCTTGTATTTGGCCATTTAAGTGCCTTTGGTAGGTTTCGTATGTTTCACTCAGGATTTGCTCTATCAAATTGTTCGTCTCGTGGATTTCGAGCAGGACGACCTCTGCCTCGTATGGGTCGAAGCTTCGTGCAACCGTGAGCCAGTTTCATAGGTCTATTAGGCTTCTCTCTAGGGCGATAATGATTCTGATGTGGGATACAGGGGATCTTGCTACGAGATCACGAATTACTTGTCGGGCCGTTACTGCGCGGGGGTTCCATCGTTCCAGCTTGCCTTTGAATTGCTTCTAACAGTCTTGTGTGAATATCCCAAGCTTGGAGGAACAATTCCACCAACTCTGCTTCTTCTTCGGGCGTCAGGTTTGCTCGTGCTCTTTGTGCGAGGTATTCAAGGGCTACTTCGATTTGAAAGAGCAATATTATGGGGTTAGTCGTGCGTGCAGGGGTCAACGAAGCCAGGTAGCAGTCCACATTGTCCTAATGCTTCAAGGATGTCAAGGATTGTTTCAATCTCCTTGTTCCTCTCAGGATTTTGCCCGTCTCAGAAGTTAAGGATTTCTAGTCGGATTCTTTGGGCGTGTAGAGCACGGATGAAGGCGGTTCGATATGGTCGAACGTAAGCATTTCTTCTGGCATTCCTGTCCAGCTTGTGCTGACTCTGGGCAACTCTTGTGCTACTCTTTGGTAGTCTAATTCAATTCGACTTACTTCAGCGACCACCGCGAAGATAAGCGAAAATATTGCAACGTCAATACTGGGGTGATAGCCTATCCACCTATGGGCTTTGTTTGCTATCTTATGGAGTTCTTTCTGTCTGTTTGTGGTCGAGTTTCGGAGGTGGGCTAGGTAGCTGGTGACAGCGGGCGGGTTTCTTGTTTCAGCCGTGTTTGGCTTAGAAACTTCGAATCTTGTGTCAAGGCTCACATGGGCCTGGTGCCTAAGCGGCAAGTCTTGACTTTAGAGTAGAAAGAAAGAATACAAGAACACCAAGTAAACACTTAGTGCTATAGTATAGAGGATAGAGTGGAAGCTTAGAGGCAGACACCTCAGAGGTTCCTTGAGTGGAGAGATAAGGAGAAAGATAAGAAAGGTGAGGGACAAGAAGATCAGACTTGATAAGATTGCACTCAAGTGTGATTGATAAGAGACAAGGTAAGATTCGAAGTTGGGGATTTCTCCTCCGACTTGTGGCTCCTTAAATACACAAATCCCTAGTACTACAGCTACTAGGGTATGAGTCATGTTGATTCATGTGAGAACTAAAAGTACATCCGAGTCATACGAAAGTGGAGTCATGGTGAGTCGTACGAGAAATATCAAGCGCACCGTACAGTAACAGCCTTAAGGGCCATCAGTACACTGCCTGCTGTCCTTTACCAGTCCGCTGGTAGCTCCCAGGGTTCCAGCTCCCTGATCCTGCATAGCTCTTGTCCACACCACGTCAGCATCACCCACGGGCAGGTGCACCTGACCGTGAGGGTGTACCTCCAGTGCACATGCCTCAGGTGAGCCCGTGGCAGCTGCTCGATGATTTGCTCAGGTGCAGGGAAGCAGTACTCCTCCTGGTATATAACGTTTAGTTAAGGGTGGTACAAAGTCAATAATGGCTCACGGTTGCTGGCTTGGTGAAACGTTTAAACTTGTGTTTGAGTTCGGTAAGGATCGGCCCTAATCGAAACCTCAAAAGCATGGTTATTCAATGGTCGTTTTCCTGCTGTGATGCAAGTTCTGCCACTGTCAGCTGTCTCAGTTCAAGAGGTGGTACAAGCGGGAGCTCCTCGAGCACGCGTCTCTTACGATTCAAGCAATCTGGGAATTGGTTTGACGGCCTTGGAACGTCTTTGAGTAAACCATCGAAGAATGCTTCACATTGCATTATGCTTGGCTGGGGTGACTTCAACACAGTTTTTCCCTAGTGCACATAATAATATGAGGATCTCACAGTATCAGGCCAATAAGCGTGTTACCAAATTTTCGATTTTCGGCACCTGCCGAAAAATTTGGTGTTGTGTGTTTGTCGTTTCTTTCAACATCATACCGTCTCTACTATGGCGCGAGGCTCTAAAATCTTAGCTGAGGTGCAGTGGATCATTATCCGGCTGTCTTTATTGCTCAGGAAAGACGACATTTCCATCTACACTGGTATCTCGGTCCGCTCTGTGGAGCGTATTCTTTTATACTATAACGCCCATGGCACCATTCAAGTTCAAGATTCAGAGCAGCGAGGAAGGAAGAGGTGTTTGCGTGACCTTGATGTCGAGGTGAGACCCATCATACCATGTCTGATTGCAACGATTTGAATTGTAGTCCAGTTCCTTCTTGGAAGCATCAGGCAAACACCTGACTTATACCTCGAAGAGCTCCAGGAGATGCTGGCTGCCACATGTGGAGCAAACGTCTCACATGCAACAGTTTGGAGGACACTGAATAGGGGTGGATTCACACTGAAGAAGGTCAGTGTATTTGTTCTGACCACGCGAAATAGAAGTGCTCATTTTTGCAGATTACACGGATTGCTGCGGAACGTTCTGCGGAAAAATGACTCGATTACCTTGCAAGAATTGGTGCATATAATCCAAACCAGTTAGTTTTCGTCGATGAAAGCTCAGTTGACCGTCAGACAACATACCGTGGGCGTGCTTACTCTATTCGTGGAAGTAAAGCACAGCGGAAGGCTTTCTTCGTGTGTGGGCGACGGTGTGTTATAATAATTCATCTCTTCTGTAGGCATGGATGTACTAACAACCAATTGTCAAAGCTTTTCTGTACTGCCAGCCATCTCATTGAACGATGGCATCCTCGCGTGCA